>PXOB01000181.1:4615-29699 GCA_003012115.1 Trichothecium sympodiale
ATCCACAACGTGGTGCCCTAACCACCTAGACTACGAGAACGTCTTTGGCGTGTTCCTGGTGTGTCACCAGGAGCGATTGGATGCTGGGTCTCCAAATTATTTGCAGCTATAAGGAGCATACGCATACTTCGGCGCTTGCTCTGCTTATGCACAGCCAATTTTGAATGTTCCGGGTTGAGGCAAATAGCCGATACTCAGTGCTACAGGTGTCCCAGATTTACTTTCGGCATCTAATGCATTTGCCGATTTGCGTTTTTCCCTTTTTGCAAGTCGCTGCTCGCAATTGGGTACCAGCTGATGCTCCGTATTACGGAACAACGCTGTGCGTTATCTATCCTGTTAATTTTTCGAAATGAGTGAGCATGTAGCTAGCGTATGTTGTATAATTCTGATGCTATCGCCTCACCAGATTACGGCAAAAATGATCATTTCGTCTAGCGGGAGTTTGGTAAGTGGTTGTGTGAAGTCGTCCGAGATCGCATCGCGGGGCATCAGGTACCTGAACCGCAACGGTTATAGTGGGGTTCGAGCATAACCGTTAATGACATCAAATAAACTTGACTCTCCAGGACAACTTCCGCTTCAACTCTTTTTCCATATTTCGAGCACTGTATGCTGCTGAGTCACAACCTTCAGTAAAGCCAGCACACACACACTCATGTTGTGATCTGAATCGCACGTCCCATTTCCTTGTTTAGAAAACACAATTAACCCAGCGGCGTTGGAGGGGTTATCATCACGCTTACAAATCCCATATCATAACTCGGGGCATACCATTACAACCCATTCATCCTGCCTCGGAAAATCATGAGTAAAGAGCGTGGGATTCGTATTGCCATTGACCGCGGCGGTACATTCACCGACTGCGTGGGCGAGTATAATGGCAAAGAGACCATTATCAAGCTCCTCTCGGAGGACCCCGCCAACTACAAGGATGCTCCGCTGGAAGGCATTCGGCGCATCATGAGCCATTTCCTCGGGCGGGAAATTCCTAGAGGTGAAGTTTTGGACACTTCTCAGATTGACTCCATCCGCATGGGCACCACGGTGGCCACGAATGCGCTCCTCGAGCGCAAGGGCGAGAAGATTGCCATGGTCGTGACCGAAGGGTTCAAGGACTGCTTGACCATCGGTAATCAGAGCCGACCCAAGATCTTCGACTTGGCCATCAGAAAGCCAGACGTGCTATACGAGAAGGTCATAGAGATCAAGGAGCGCGTCACGTTAGAGGATTATGCCGAGGACCCAAGCAGGAATGAGACAACACCGGAAGCTCAAGTCGGCACCAAAGAAGCCGAAGGCAAGACTCTTCTCAAGGGTCTTTCAGGCGAGACTGTCCGTATCATGCGGAGGCCCAACGAGGACGAGATCCGAACCAAGCTGAAGGAAGTCTATGACCAGGGGATCCGCAGTATTGCCGTATGTCTCATGCATGGCTACACATTCCCCGACCACGAGGCATTGATTGGCCGCCTAGCTAGGGATATCGGCTTCGAGCACATCTCTCTGAGCCACGAGCTCATGCCTATGATAAAGCTGGTACCCCGTGCCACCTCGGTGTGCGCCGACGCTTATCTCACGCCTGCCATCAAGAAATACATCAATGGTTTCCAGGCTGGCTTCGCTGGAGGCCTGGGCACTCGCAGCGTCAAGGAGGAAAAAGGAGCCTCAGGGGCGCGGTGCGAGTTTATGCAGAGTGATGGTGGCTTGGTCGACGTTGAGAAGTTCACGGGCTTGAAGGCCATTCTTTCTGGGCCTGCAGGTGGTGTGGTTGGCTACGCTATGACATCCTACGATTCAGAGACCAAGATTCCTGTCATCGGCTTCGATATGGGAGGCACTAGCACTGACGTGTCGCGATACGGAGAAGGCCGTTACGAACACGTCTTTGAGACCACTACAGCTGGTGTCACCATCCAATCGCCCCAGCTTGACATCAACACTGTTGCAGCAGGTGGTGGTTCAAGACTCTTCTTCCGCAATGGCCTGTTTGTTGTTGGTCCTGAGTCTGCCGGCGCACACCCGGGTCCTGCTTGCTACCGAAAGGGCGGCCCTGCCACTGTCACCGACGCCAACTTGTACCTCGGACGACTGCTTCCTGAGTTCTTCCCAAAGATATTCGGCAAGAACGAAGATGAAGGGCTTGATCCCGAGGCTAGCCGAAAGGTGCTGCAGGAATTGGCCGACCAGGTGAACAAGGAGACTGGGAAGACTCTGACTGCAGACGAGGTGGCATACGGATTCTTGACCGTGGCTAACGAGACCATGACAAGACCTATTCGATCAATTACCGAGGCAAAGGGCCACGACACCTCGAAGCATAGACTCGCAACCTTCGGCGGCGCCGGTGGCCAGCACGCCGTTGCCATTGCCGAGTCCCTCGGTATCAAGCAGATTCTTGTGCACAGGTACTCATCAGTACTTTCAGCATACGGCATGGCTCTTGCGGACGTCGTCGAGGAGCGGCAGGAACCCGAGTCCAAGGTTTGGGTCGACGGTGGTGAGGCAGTAAAGGAACTTCGAGCCAAGATGGATAAGCTCAAGGAAAAGGCTCGGCAAGCACTTCACGACCAAGGCTTCGAGGACAAAGAGATCGAGTTCGAGGAGTACCTGAACATGCGGTATCGCGGAACCGAGTCCGCTTTGATGGTTGTGAAGCCTACAGAGGAGGAGGCCAAGGCGCACTACGGCGGCAAGGACTGGGCTTTCGGCGACGCTTTCGTAAAGCAGCACCGGTACGAATTCGGCTTTACCCTAGATGATCGGGACCTGATTGTCGATGACGTTCGTGTACGCGGTATCGGAAAGAGTTTCAGGCACAACGAGAAGACTGTTGATCAACAGCTGGCCGAGATCAAGCGCCAGGAAGTGCCTGGAGATAAGAAGCACGGCAGTCAGCAGGTGTACTTCGAGGAAGGCCGGCTTGATACGCCGATATACAAGCTGGAGGACCTTTCAACTGGACACGTCATCTCTGGCCCAGCCATGCTGGCGGATGGTACTCAGACCATTGTAGTCACGCCCAAGGCCAGCGCTTTGGTGACAGACAGCCATGTCATTATCAACATCGATAAAGATGCACCAACTACCGAGTAAGTTCACGTAGGAAATGCATTAAAGACTCCCCCCCGTGCTAACAAAGGTAGGGCGCACACTACCGGCTCCGAGGGTGAGGTTGACCCCATCATGCTCAGCATCTTCGGCCACCGATTCATGGCGATTGCCGAGCAAATGGGGCGTGCCCTGCAAAAGACTAGTGTGAGCACAAACGTAAAAGAACGCCTCGACTTTTCATGTGCCATTTTCGATGCTACAGGTGGTCTCGTTGCCAATGCTCCTCACTTACCGGTGCACCTTGGATCCATGTCGACATGTGTTCGTCGTCAAGCGGAGATGTGGAAGGGCAAACTAGAGAAGGGCGATGTAATCATATCCAACCACCCCTCGTACGGCGGTACTCATCTTCCAGACGTTACCTTGTTGATGCCTGCTTTTGATGCCAAGGGTGAGAACATTCTCTTCTACGCCGCCTCGCGAGCCCACCACGCCGATATTGGTGGCATCACCGCTGGTAGCATGCCTCCTCACTCACGCGAGCTCTACCAGGAAGGCGCGTCCATTGTCAGCGAGAAGCTGGTGTCTGGTGGCAAGTTCAATGAGCAGCGAGTTGTTGAGCTTTTCTACGATGAGCCTGCAAAGTACCCTGGCTGCAGCGGGACACGCTGTCTTGCCGACAACATCAATGATTTACGAGCTCAAGTGTCCGCCAACCAGAAAGGCATATCGCTGATTGAGACATTGATTGAGGAATATGGCGAGGAGACTGTTCAATTCTACATGGTTCACATTCAGAAGAATGCCGAGTCATGTGTCAGGAGACTCCTGAAGGATGTCTATAAGCGGTTCGAGGGCCAAGATCTCTCCGCAATCGACTTCATGGACGACGGAAGCCCCATCCAGCTCAAGGTCAAGATCGACCCGGAAAAGGGCGAGGCAGAATTCGACTTTGCCGGCACCGGGCCGCAGGTCTACGGTAACGTCAACGCCCCCGAGGCCATCACCTACAGTGCCATCATCTACTGCCTCCGTTGCCTCATTTCCGATGATATCCCACTCAACCAAGGCTGCCTGCGCCCCATCAACGTCAAGATCCCGCCCAAGTCCATCCTCTCCCCCTCGGCGGGCGCGGCTGTTGTCGGCGGCAACGTCCTCACCTCGCAGCGCATCACCGATGTCATCTTCAAGGCGTTTGAGGCTTGCGCCGCTAGCCAGGGATGCTGCAACAACTTGAC
This sequence comes from Trichothecium sympodiale, assembly GCA_003012115.1. Taxonomy (NCBI): domain Eukaryota; kingdom Fungi; phylum Ascomycota; class Sordariomycetes; order Hypocreales; genus Trichothecium; species Trichothecium sympodiale. Next base: position 8,908 of record PXOB01000181.1, read on the forward strand.
CTTTGGCTTCGGCGGTAACCAGACCGGGCAGGATGCCGTTAAAGGATTCGGATACTATGAGACGATTGCTGGCGGGAGCGGCGCCGGACCTTACTGGGAAGGGACGAGCGGTGTCCATGTTCACATGACCAACACTCGCATCACGGATAGCGAGATCTTTGAGAGGCGGTATCCTGTGCTTCTTAGAGAGTTCTCTATTCGCGATGGCTCGGGAGGTAAGGGTCAGCACAAAGGCGGGGATGGCGTGGTCCGTGATATCGAGTTCCGCATCCCCTTGCAGGTGTCTATCCTCAGTGAGAGGAGAGTGTACCACCCGTACGGCCTGAAAGGGGGCGAAGATGCCGCTTGCGGGCTGAACGTGTGGGTGCGCAACGTGGAGAAGCCAGATTGGGAGCAGCCCAAGAATGGCAAGAAGGAAATTGAGGAGCGGAGGATCAACCTCGGGGCCAAGAACAGCGCGGCTATGAACGCAGGTGACCGAATCATTGTAAATACGCCTGGCGGTGGTGGATGGGGGCCTGTCACGGTGAAGAGCCTGGCGACGAGGAGTGTCGATCCTACTGAGGGATGGAGGAAGGGGAGCGGTGCTGCCAGGGACGACATTGCGTTGCAAGCATAGACGAGGGTCAAATCATATAAGAAGGGAAGGATAGAATCAATTTTGAATAGAAGACTTTGTATAGTTTCCCGGTTTTGTTTACCCTCTTTCCCCTTCTGTCCTTGGCGCACGAACCGTTGGTTCACTATTTTTCTAGCAGGTGCCCTTCTTCTCCTTTGCCTGAAGCGTCACCTCACGGCACCCGGTCCCCTGGCCGTCAGCACTCCAGACGACCTCGCCGTCATCATCCCCCTCCCCTTCGCAAGCGAGGAACTTGGTCTCCCCGTCGTAGGAGAGCAGGCCGTCCGAGTCGAGGGCCCACTCCGCGAGGCCGGGAGCGACGTCGAGGCAGATGACCTGGCCTCGCGGGTCGATGTAGCAGGCGTTCCCCTGGGGGTCGCGGATCACGGTCGGCGAGCTGGACTTGAAGCAGTATTCGAGGGAGGGGAAGGAGGAAGAGAGGTGCAGGGAGCCTCCGCTGGGGTCCTGCTGGAGGGCTTCGCCGGAAGGGGTCGAGAGGTGGAAGCAGCATGATGTTTCAGCTGCTGCTGTTGCAGCTGCTGTTGCAGGGAGGGCTGAGGCTGCTGTTGCCGCAGCGAGAATGAGGATGGCATTCAGTGAAGACATTTTTTTTTGTTCTTGCTGGTTAATAATAACCTCGAAAGTTTTGGTCTGTGGGTAGGAATCCTAGATGGTCTTTGAGTACGAAACAGCTAGGTGCCCTCTCTCTCAGTCTCTCTATATATATAATCACTTGAAAGCCTGTAGATTTCCCCAAACTTCTCCCTAGCAAACGGAGCTTAACCCAGACTTATATACATATATCAGACTTCAGATAATTGTCTCACGCGCCGGCGAATCTTGCTACGCTGAAGTCGTTGTTGTTGGTGATTCAGTGAAAGGGGGAAGGTCGTTTTAGTCTGCCATCCGTAAATGTGATGGGCTGATGGGCTCTCCATTCCTGCAGGTGATGATCACTGATGCCGGCGGTGATGGCGCTTCTCATTGGCGGCGGCGACAGGGACCAACGCGGTGTGCCTGCCTGTGAACGGTGTGAACCCTCGCCCCACGGGGGGGTCACCTGCGGACTCGTCACATTTTCCACACTTGTCTTGTTGGGGGTTATAGCGGTCTGCGATCGCTGATTCGCTGTTAAACATCTTTCGTCCCTGGTGTTGGAACCGGTAGTTACTAGTTTTACATTTTTTCTTGTTCTTTTTTTTTTTTTTTTTTTTTTTTTTTTGGGCAAGTACCTCCCCGCTGCAAGGGACGCCGTTTCTCGGCCTTTTGGAACAGCCCAGCCATGGTTTTGACTTGGATCTGACCCCGCGATTCCGCTCCCATACCTACTTATTACTAGTATGAACCTATGACGTCCATTCTAACCCCTCCACCACCTGAAGAGGAAGCAAATCGCTCTTTAGACAAACTCTGCTCGTCGTCTGAGCTTTCCGGGATCGGCAACTCGCCAAGCGGCGGAAAGGGGATAGAGGGGTTGTCGATCTCTCTCAAGATTCAATCGTGCCTAAACGAGAGAGGAGATCCCGCAGATAACCGTGAATCTTCGAGGTTTTTTTTAAAAAAAAAAAAAAAAAAACAAACGTCTTGGTATCATTCGCCCCGAATCTATACATTTTCCCTCCCCCTTTCCTTTAAATATTTCCCTTATCCTTATCAACTGGTGGTCCTGTGCAAAGCAATGTCCTTTACAGACGAAGAGTGGGATCAGATCTCACAGGACGTCCCCTCCATCCAGGACCCTTTTCTCCAAAAATTCCTCGCCGGTCGCGAGGAGCTCATCGACCAGGAAAAGACCCAGCGCGCGGATGCGTCGTTCCGCACCTCGCTGTCCCCCATCGCCAAGCAGGCGTGCGCCATCGTCGACCGCATCCGCGACCATGAGCACCGCACCGTCTGGAACGCCTCGGTGGAGGAGGACCTCGCGGCCAGCACCAGCCAGCCCATCTTCCCCGGCATGATGTTCATGATGGCCAAGGAGCGCATCGAGGCGACCAAGCTCTGGAAGATCGTGAGGAGGATGCCCAAGGGGTGCCTGCTCCACGCCCACATGGACGCCATGGTCGATTTTGACTTCATCGTCAGGGAGCTCATCAAGTTGCCGGGCATGCACATCTCCAGCGACAGGCCCCTGACCAACAAGGCCGCGTTGGAGGACTCGGCGCTGCGATTCAGGTACAGGGCAAAGGAGAACACTGAAGGGTCACTGTGGAGCGAAGACTACAAGTCGGGAGACCTGCTTCTCATGACCAAGATGGCCGACGAGTTCCCCAATGGAGGCTCTGAAGGCTTTCTCACCTGGCTTGTCAGCAGGTGCAAGCTGTCCCTCACCGACAGCCACGAGCAGCACCACGGCATCGATGCCGTCTGGGTCAAGTTTTCTAAATGCTTCGTCGTCGTAGCTACAATGCTGCACTACGAACCCATGTACAGGATCTTCCTGCGTGAGCTTATGAGGAGACTCATGGACGATGGCGTGAAATGGGCAGAACTACGGTGAGCACGGCCAACCCAAGACGTAGAGCGAAAAAAAACTTGCCGTTGTGCTAATTGATTCGAACAAAGCTTCACATGGGGTCTCGACTACTGCCGTGACCGGCAAGAGGTCCCAGACACGGATCTGACGCACATGTTCCAAATCATCGAAGAGGAAGTGGCCCGCTTCAAGTCTACCCCTGAAGGTAAAGACTTCTGGGGCCTCACCACCATCTGGGCGTCCCTACGCAGCTGGAAGACGCGCCCTCTGGTCGAGAATATGGACCAATGCATCGCCCACAAGATGGCCTACCCTCACCTCATCGCCGGCTTTGACCTCGTCGGCCCCGAGGACATGGGCCGCCCGCTCAAGTCGGCGCTCCCCGAGCTCTTCTGGTTCCGCAAGCAGTGCGCCCAGGAGGGCGTCAACCTGCCTTTTCTCTTCCACGCCGGTGAGACCCTCGGCGACGGCAGCGACACGGACCAGAACCTGTACGACGCCATCCTGCTCGGCACCCGCCGCATCGGCCACGGCTACAGCCTCTACAAGCACCCCCTTCTCATCGACATGGTCAAGCAGAAGCGCATCCTCATCGAGTCGTGCCCCATCTCCAACGAGGTCCTCCGCCTCTGCGGCTCCATCCTCGCCCACCCGCTCCCCGCCCTCCTCGCCCGTGGCGTCCCCTGCTGCCTCTGCAACGACGACCCGGCCATGCTGGGTCACGAGGCCGCCGGCATGTCCCATGACTTCTTCCAGGCTCTGCAAGGCTGGGATAATCTAGGGCTCGCCGGCCTGGGATCCCTCGCCGAGAACAGCGTCCGCTGGGCCGCCTTCGAGGACCAGGCCCAGCCCGAGTGGATCAAGGGCGTGCGCGAGGCCAGCGTGGGCGAGGGCGTCAAAGCCGAGCGCATGACGCAGTGGCGCATCGACTGGGAGACGTTTTGTCTCTGGATCGTCGACGAGTTTGGCGAAGAGTTTGGTACAGACGCCGAGGGGGAAGAGGGGGATAGGCTCCCCGTGGGGGCCGGCGCACAGCCTACCGTGGCTTCGGCTTCGGCTCCGGGCTCATAAGGCTGCGTCCTCGTGTTTTCCCGTGTCTTGTCACACAGCATGCAAAGTGTCACACAGCATGCAAAGCATTCGGGCCGTTGGGCAAAAGAAACATTGAAGCGCAGAATCTCACCGAGGGACTCGTCGGCTTCGTTTTTAGGTGCGTGACCGCTTGGGGTGAGGCAGAAAAATGTCACTTGCCCATATTGATTAGGCAGACAAACCGCCTCTCTTCCCCCCTCTCCCCCCCCCCCCTTTTCTTCTTCTTTCTGCCCCGAGGTAGGTCAGAGAGGTCTAGAAGCTGATATGACTCAGGCACATATACATAGAAAGGGGGGAGAGAAAGTGCTAGGCAACCATTTGTGAAGGGGGAAAACAGCCAAAGATTTGATCTCGGGTAATAAATATGTCCGACAAAAGGATGTCATAAAAGAAAACATGAAAGAGTCACGATGAGAGCGAGCGGAATAGCGAGCTGCTTCAAAAGGGAAACAAAACCATAGAAGCTTTATTATACACTTCATGACAAGGCACAACCAAACAAAAAAAAGAAAAAACCGAAAGAAATAACCACAAACCAAATCTTGTTGCCCGATCTTTCAACATTTTCAACCAACAAAAAGACAGAGAACGAAAAGAACAAATAAAAGCCAGGTAAAAAGAAAAAAAAAACGAAGAAAAAGGCAACTCAAAAAGTGTCTCACTTGGTGTTCCGTTTCTTACTTCTCGTAAAACACTCGTATAGCAAAAAAGGGGAAAAAAGGACAAATCAGAATCCAGCGATTTGGAAGGAAAAAGGGGGGGGGAAGAGGGGAGGGGAACAGGCAAAAAAAGCTTTATGCAGCCTTGTCGATCACTGCAAACGCCTCGAGTACGCCTCGCGCCCCTACGCCCATGTGGCAAAACAGAGTCACATTCACCACCTACCACAGTCCTTTCCCCCTCCCCCCTCTTCCAAATTCTCCTCTTGTTAATAACCCCCTACCCTACCTTACCTCGCCGTCTACAACCAAGTTTCACCACGGATGATTTCCAAACCACCGGGTTCGCCTTGTAGAGATTCATATGTGATCAGAGATAAAGGAGGAGGGGGGGACCCCTCTGAGCGTAACACAAGAACGAACGACATTCGTCAAGTCATCCCCCACCTGTTCCAATCCGGTTTAGTACAATATGGCGCTACTTCGTACAAGTTTGCGATTGCTTTCAGGGTTCTTGTAGATCAATCAGCCTTGTCGAACGGATTAGGCCGCACCAACGAATCTATTGGCCAAATGCTGACATGAGTCTTATATACGAATTGGCCAGTCAAATACTCGAGGTTCAACACTGATGGATAGATTGCTATCCCATGCCCATAGATCTTCACATGCAAAAGAAAAAAAAAAGAACTTGCGCACAGAAAAAGGTCTCTTGCTAATGGAAATTCGCATCTTCTCAAATTTTGGTGTTACACGCATACATACTTGCGGTCATTAGTCTATCCAGTGAACAAATCAAAGGCTAAAACAACCAGGGGATGCCGATGTCCTGCAACGGCGAAGCAAACATGGAGGGGGACGTAGGACCTGCTTCCGTCCCCTACATTGTGGCTTGCCAAACGCTCGCAAGCCACATTGAGAAAGTCAGGGGCTCAACATCCACAAGGTCACTCGCGTCGACCACCTCATTGAGTGTCGTTCTCTCAAAGTCGTACCGGCCATTCGCAGTCTCCAAGAGACGTTGGTAGTACCCGGCACGCTCATGGTTTTCCTCAGCAATATAGTGGTTGCGGTAGAGCTCGAGTTCTGAGTAATTCCGCTTCTCGTGAGTGAAGACGACTGGGACTCTTGTTAGTTTCACTTGGTGCCAAAAGTCAAAAGCGCTGTGCCTCACTGTTACTAACGACGCTGTAGGTGTGCAACAGGTCACGAATGCTCATCCTATCGCCTCGCAAAGTCCATTCCTTGGGCCACCCGCCTGGTCCAAGATCAATGGCAGCCACAATGAACTTGACCAGGTCGAAGACCGAGGTCAAGCAAACCTGTATGTTCCGCCTCCTGGGGTTAAGCTCTGCGTACTCTGCGACGCCAGTGTGAACATCAAAGAGATAGTCGCCGGGGTTGGCAACGCCCGTTCCGTAACCAATCTGCAAGTGTGCTCCAAGACCGTACGGATGGAACCTCTCCATGAAGAGGCCGCAAGAGAAGACTGTATATTTCATTCTCTTGGTGTCGTCGAGGTGTTTCAGAAGGCTCATGGTATGGGCAGAACCGCGATCCATAAGATCCTGGGCCGGCCTGTGACGCAAGCTCCCCTCAAATTCCGACGGAACGAACATTCGAACGCCGCTATCAGCAGACGCCATAATTAGAGTGTTCTGTTGAGGTCCTGACACAGTGGATATACAAAGGTCAACGCCCCTCAGGGCATACCTCAAGTCGTCATGTCTGTTGTAATCCACAGGCATGACTTGGATACCCAGAGAGTCGTATTCAGGACGGTGCTATGAGAAGAGTCAATACGTTGCCGGCATGAAGAAGCATCATTGTAGACCTACACTTCGGGACAAGACAATGACATTGTAGGCAGACTCTGCCTGAAACAGCTGAGAAGCAATCATGTATCCCAACCCCCCGCCGCCAGCAACTGCAATGCGCATCATGATGTTGAAGAGATTGTCGTCTGAGTTGTGAAGAGAGTGTCGTCTGGAGTATGTAGCGAGTGTACAGAGAAGCTGGAAGCTATCTAGAAAGGATAGGTATGAGGATCAGCTCAAACTTCTTCTCGAGGCCTGGCGAGTCGAGGTCTAAATACTGAGAACGACAAGGCTCTGGTGGCCACTCCAGTGTAACATGATGCTAAGGAAAGAAAACAAAGGCGCAACATCAGGCTGCATTAGAGACAGAGTCACATTCCTTGGGTAAACTGACATGAAGTCCTAAGACGAGGGTAGCTGGGGCAATGGAGGCTTGTCAAAGCGGCACGGGCAAGGTGACCTGTCCACAGAGAGGCGGCATCTCAAAGATGGTGACCGCACTTGTCAAGACATGCCTGGGGTCTAGAGTCTCGGGCGGGTCACATTTCATCACCGGCACATGCCAGAGTATAGGACCTCCCAGGGTTTCAAAGCCCAGGGGAGCAGCTTATGTGATTGGACCCTGAGGTGGCCTCCAGCACCGGGACTTGTTCATGTTGTGTGGGATGGCCGCGCCGTCTGGGATCACCCGCTGTGGGCCGAATTAGCTTTCGAGGATGGGTCGAGGAAATAAGGCTGGCGCGTGGTCTGGAAGAGATGCTAAGAATAATGTGTCAAAACCGAAACTGGCTGCTGGTCCAGTTCGTACTGCATCGCCTTACCCACGCCTGTTTAGGCCAGCTGGAAGTGTGGGAGGGGCCTTTTGCATGCGACACCATCCATACCTTTTCCTAGAGATGTTTGCCAAATTAGCCACTATTAGTTTGACTAGCCGCAACTAGATTCGAGGGGGGGGATTTTACCTTGAACTGAGGCAGCAGGATTGTTAAGATACTGGTCAGATCCTGGGGGGAGGGGACGGCGTAGTATGTTCGAGCCTCCCGGTCAGATCGAGGGCGAGCGCGATTCGCCACGGACACAGAATAGAACTGGGCTGAGGAGGAGGAGGGGGGGAAAAGGTAACCTCAAAAGCATGTGCGCCAGCACGAGAACTAACCCTACCTTTCAGCCTTACGAGAAAAGGCAAAAAAAGGGATCATCGGAGTTGTCACACGAGACAAATGGCATCTACAAGCACCAAGATTAGCGGCTGTTGGGGCTGACGGCAGGCACAGGGGTAAGAGTGCCGAACCCATCATAGATGATAAGTAGCTTTGGGGGTTTCGGGATTACTACAAGTTCCGGTATCGAATGCGTATTGCCTCCGATCAATGAAGGCGAACGGGAAATAAGTTTAGCAACTCAAGGTAAAAATGGACAATGAGGTTAATTTTTGGCGAGGCGACCGATCGGTCAAGGCCGAGCTTCTCGCCAACTGCCTACCTAAATCTTCAGTACCTAGGCAACTAACTGAGTACTACTAGTAGTAGTTACCTGGGTAACTGTAACTACCTAGGTAGGCGTAGATTCATACTGGGTTGCACCTTCACCAGACGCGTGTAAATGGCCGTGCAGGTACGGGCAGTCTCAGGTAGTGCATGTGCAGGTGAGGTGCAGGTAAAAAGAGCATTTTTGGGGAAAGAAGGGCCAGCAGTTTACGGATAACGGCATTAAACAGCCTCCCGATGCGGCGATGGTCGCTACCCTAGGTACGGGTACTCCATAATACGTATGATCCAGTTAGGCTCCTCAGGCTATCAGGGACAGCTGTATGTTCCAGTTTAGTGGGTTGCTCACGCCAACCTGGTTGGTTGACTGGAGTCGGACCTTAAACCTCGGGCTTTAATCGTGCCTCCGCGATGCAGTAGACCTTTGAGATGCCCGTAAGAAATTCATCTACCATTGGTCATAAAGGGCCAGGAACAGGAAATCGACAGATTGTACACACTGCTGAAAATCTGCTTGTGTTACAATCCCTGCCGAGTCACGGGTTCGACTGATTTGTGCAGTTGTTCTTTTATCTCATTGGATTGAACTACGGCTGCCTCCTTCTTTCCCTACCCTGCCCTGCCTAAGGATGCCTTGCGTAAGTGCAATCAGGGACTGACGTGTCTCGCATCTCCATCCTAGTAACAGCACCAGCACCAGCACCAGCACCAGCAAGGATGGTCAGTCGGGTGGCACTTGATACACTCACTCTTTTTTTGCTCGACTTCTTCCGCCTAAAGAAAGAATACTATTGCCATTTCTGGCTATGATGTAGTCTGTACTTCGTACTAAGATACCTGTATTAGGTGTACTCCGTACATGTATTATCGACGGTGCAACATGCCGTCGCAGCCAGAGCGCTTAATTTTACTCTTGCGGAAGCCATTCCACAACGGTCATGGTAATAACGCGGGGAGGTCCACCGCCTACCTACCTACGGCGGACTACTTGGCTCACTGCGTCAAAACGCAATTCTCATACAAAATGACTACTAGGTCTACCCTATGACTTCGCACACCTCCTTATTAGAGGAATAAGCTACTATAAGTTCATAACCTAGCTATTTTAGGCTAGCTTTATTAGCTATCGCGACTAGCTAAAGCCACAGGGCCCGACCAACCAAAGCCACAGGGCCCGACCAACCAAAGCCACAGGGCCGACCAGCTAAAACTTCGGGCCCTGTGGCTTTAGCTAGTCGGCCCTGTAGCTTTAGTCGGGCCTTATGGCTTTAGTCGGGCCTTGTGGCTTTAGTTAGTCGGGCCCGGTGGGAAAAAAAGAGGAAGAAGTTAGAAGGCTAGGGGAGAAGTAGGGGTTTTATTATATGCTTTTAAAGGGGTCTATCTTTATAATAAATAAATATACCTATTGAGGTAATTAGCTACGCTAAAAGCATAAAACTTAGGCGTAAGCCTAGTAAAAATGGGGTTTTGACGCAGTGAGCCAAATAGTCCGCCGTACCTACCTAACCTCGGCGCTGACCTGTACTTGCTGCCCGATCTATCTTAGTAGCAGTAGGTAGTAGTAGTCGTACTACAACCAGCAGCTCGTGATTCTTCGCTGGCGACAGCTCGGTACTTGGGGGAAAAAAATCAGCTTACTCCCTTTCAAACCCTCCCCCACGAGCTACACTTCCAGAACAACGGTTCCCCCCATTTGTCCTTGCTCAAAAGCTCGACCAAAGATGGCACCATCTGGCGCTGACCAGGGCTTCTTCCAAACGGCCCCCAGTCTGCCCAATCAATTCTACGACGATGCTACCTTCCAGCGCTGTTTTCACCGTAAGATGCCTCTCTTCGTCACGTAGAACGCTCACCATATATGACTGCGACATGCATCTCGAGTTTCAGGCTAATTCCGTGAGTAGTATTTTTACCCAAAGGCATAAGAGTCGCCACCGAAGCCGAAATCGCCTCCATAGGCGCCGAAGTCATCACTGATGAAGTGTTTGAATGGGTTACCGATTCTGAACGCAACACACCATACCTGAAAGGCTCAGGTCGCGATGCTTTCGGTAAATGGAACGGAGAGTTGGTTACAGGAGAGGGATGGCGCCAGCTGCAGAAATTCGGCATTGCCAAGGGGTACCGTTTCCCCCACGTCGTTATCTTACCTACCGCAACGGCTGACGGCTTTTTAGGTTCGTTGCCGCTGGCTATGACACGCCGTTTGGGCGTTATAGCCGTTCTTATCAGTTCCTCCGCCTGCAGTTGTGGGAACCTTCGTGCGCGAATGTTACTTGTCCCTCTGCGATGCAGGATGGTGCCGCTCGTCTCTTGCAGCTTCACCTCGGAGATGCCAAACGAGCATCGAGGCTGTCATCCGAACAGCGCCTTGTCTTCGAGAATGCTTTCCAACACCTAGTCTCTCGTGACCCCTCAATGGCTTGGACGAGTGGGCAATGGATGACGGAACGCACTGGAGGCAGTGACGTGTCCTTGACCGAGACCACGGCGACTTTTGACCCAGACAGCCCTCAACCGCTGGCCTCGAGAGAGGAGAACATTCCGTTAGGCCCGTGGGCTATCAATGGCTTCAAGTGGTTCTCTTCCGCCACTGATTCAGACATGACCATCCTCCTCGCACGTACAAACAAGTCGGCCGGGTTATCGGCATTCTTCGCTCCGCTTCGAAAAGATAAAGCAGATGCCACAAATGCTCTTGGCACCTCCAAGATAAGCAAGAAAAGCTTGAACGGTGTCAAGATCCAGCGGCTCAAGAACAAGGTCGGTACACGACCATTGCCCACTGCAGAGCTCGTTCTCGAGGACATGCGTGGCTGGATGATTGGTCAAGAAGGCAAAGGGATCCAGGAGATCGGTACCGTCTTGACAATTACACGTGTGCACTCGGCTATTGCTGCCGTGGGCTATGCTGGGCGAAGTTTGAGTATAGCAAGAGCATTTGCCCGGGTTCGGGACGTTGGTGCTGGCAGAGGCCTGCGAATGAGGCTGGTGGATAGCCCTCTACATATGAGGTCGCTGGCTAAACTAACAGTCGAGTATCGCGGAATCATGCTCATCGCTCACTATACCTCATACATACTTGGCTTGTCCGAGCATGGCCCTCAGAACAGACACGGGCTACAGCCGGCGTTGGCAGCTCTAAGCCCACCTGCAACAACCAGCCACGCCCTACTCAGGATACTTACGCAAATCACCAAAGCGTACGTGTGTAGTTCGGCTGTTTCACTGGTCTTCTCATGCATGGAAGCTCTGGGCGGCGTTGGCTATCTGAACAATGAGGACCAAGAATACCTCAATATATCACGCCTATGGAGAGACTGCGCGGTGCTACCAATCTGGGAAGGGACAACGGATGTTCTTAGTACTGATTTTGTCCGGACTGTTAAGCATCCCGCAGGCGGCGCAGAGTCGCTCGATGCTTTGGATAGTGTCATGTCAAGCGGCTTGGCCTACCAGGGCGGTGCTCAGTGGGGCATTAAAGAACAATGGGATAATCTCCGGAGACGAATTGAGGAAAGCCCGCAAGAGATACTAATTGGAGAGGCTCGGGACTTGATTTGCGAAGTTGCGCAATTGCTCACTGCGGTGTTGCTATGTGTTGATGCTCGGAGCGATGGAGATGTAATCGCAGGCCAAGTTGCCCAACGCTATATTGAGAGCAACCTTGTGGTCACAGCCTCCGTGGCTGCATCCTCAAATGCCAGGGAGCAACTGCAAAGGGATGTCGCTATTGTGTATGGCGCATCGGACCCCAGAATAATGTCAAAGCTATAGTGGATAAATACCAGAACCATGCCATCTGCCGACCTACTTACTACACGATACTACTACTAGTAATTACTACACAATGGCAACCTAAGGACGACACAACAAATGTGGAAGCGACCCGGACCAAAACCTTGAGAAAAAAAACAGCGAATGCCCTGGCAAAAGACCCCCACTGCCCACTGGCAGAGGCTAGGCATAGGCTGGGCGAGACGTGCATGACAAGGCATGGGAAGCAATGCCGAGCAGCCCAAAATGCTACTTGTACACACCGCATGACCTCATCTAATATTCGGTGTGACGTTCAATCAATCAGAGCCGTACACATACCACCTTGACGAGGCTGAGGGCCTTGAATTGGGCAATCATGGCAGCCAACCTGTTTTCCTTGCTTGGGTACACGTGGACATAATAAAACGCACATTATTGTCGCACCAAGTTGCTGTGTTCATGTCTGATGTATTCTTTTCGCAGACGTGCATATTGGGTCGCAAAACCGGCTTCGTTCAACCGAGGAATGGCCTGTTTTGGCCAGCATGATGTGGGCAGCCAGCCATGGTTGCGTGTACAATTATGAATTATAAGTGATGCAATCTACGTTGTTCCTTGTAACTAATAAATGTGCCACCCGCTCTCTTTTTCTTTCTCTCTCTCTCTCTGATTTGCCCAAGGTCATACCAGCTCATCCACGACTTTCTCACGAGCTACTAAGACTGCTAAGACTCAACATCGTTCAGAATCATAAATTTCAAGCAACCATAGCAAAAAAAAAAAAAAAAAAGCAACCATGGCTCTGGATCGGATATTCAGTGTTGTGCTCCGGCTGGGAGAGCTTGCCTTTGCCGCCATCGTCGCCGGTGTGACTGGCCACTTCCTGCACGAGTCCAACGCAGACTCGTGGTCGCTCGGTCGACTGATTTACGCCGAAGTCGTCGCCGCCTTGTCCCTCTTCTTCACGCTCATCTGGCTCGTCCCCTTCTCGGCTACCTTTGTGCACTGGCCTATTGACCTGATCCTGAGCCTGTGCTGGTGGGCCGTCTTTGGTCTTCTCGTCGACGTAAGTTTTTACTATTTCTTCTTCTTTCTTTTTTTCCTCGGTCGCCTGTTGGAATTTCGCCTAGTCTCGCGTCTGTCATCGTCTGTTCGGTCTGCTGACATTGTGTGTGTGTGATATCAAGTTCCTCGGTGACAGTTGCGGCGCCGTCTTCTACTGGGGCAACGTCTCCCCGCTTGGCGAGTTTTGCGGCAAGTTCAAGGCCGACATTGCCTTTTCCTTCCTCTCGGCCCTGTTCTGGCTCGTGTCGGCTCTGCTGGGCATCTTCTGGCTCAACCGTCGCGAGAGTCGCGTCCGCACTTCCCACCGCGGCTGGCACAGGCGAAGCTACGTGTGAGCGTACTCCGTACACAAACGTGCATTGTCAATGCAAACATGCAAACATGCATGACGGACAAAATGGCGGTCAAATTACTTGACCTGACATAGCCATCAATGGACCTTATGGTTGGATGAATGGGACGAGACATGATCTTTTTCAATTTTCTTTTTTCTACCACATACCCCAAATAAGTTGAAGTATAATAGCGAGCGTTAAGGAAGCGATGGAATGCAATTGAACTTGCTACCTACCTCTAGTACTCTCCCCCACATTATGCCGTAGCTACAAGTAAGGTTATCGGCACTTGGGCTCCATTACGGAGTACAGAGTACCTGAATCTAATAATATCAATTCAGTTCCATGCTTTTTTTCTGTATTTTTGGTGCAACAGCAGCTTTTTTGGACTTTCGTCATCATCGCAGAAAAACGCAGTGCGTCGTTGGCGCTTGCTCACAACGTTCCAGCCTTTTCTCAAGCTTCGATCCGATCGAGATCGTGGACAAAGGACGCGCAAGCATTATTTCAGTGCTCCATACGGAGTACATGGTTGGTTTGGTGACGAGCAGAAAACCGGTTTTTGGGGGGGGGGGTTTGCTCAGACGCGAGCCACGGGCAGCGCTATGCCGCGTGCGGGTGCAGATCCCCCTCCATTCCAGCAGAAAGAAGCTTGCGGAGTTTGATGCAACGACGGTACGAAGTTACATCACATCACAACAAGCAATAATTCCGGGGGCGGGGTCGTTTGGCAACAACACTGTGGTGTATGTGCCTTCAGTAACATACGGAAAGCAAGAATGGCAAGCATGCATGCGTGCAATCTATCGAGCTATTCATGAATACGATGCTTGATGCAAGTCTCGGTACGAATCCTCCGCCGTTTGCAGTGACACTTTTTTCTTGCTCCTGTCCGTCAAAGGTGGTTGGTGTGTCCTGTCCCACTAGGGTAATACGACTTTTGAGCTCAGAATGGAATTTATCGAGAAAGAAAGGGTCAAAGGTAAAATTGAAAAACATACGTACATCTGACGACATGGTCTTGGAACTGACGGCTTACCCCTCACCAGCCACGGCGGGATGATGTAAGTGGTAGCTTATCGTTGCCGGTCTCCGAGATTCAACCAACATGTAATTCGGGGGAAAAAGCACTGCCACGGCTCAAACCAGCACTTGGAGGACAACCGCCACAAGTTTCATCAACGGTACGTACCTAACAGGATCGATCCTCCCGCTGGCCATGTAGATCTGGTCATGTCATTCGTCGCCTTTTCATTTTTGACAATGGCGAAAAATGCTTTTTATCAGATCGATATTGACTTTGCGTCAGAGGACCCAGATATATGACGAGCTTTCTGTTTTTTCTTACTTTTTTTATTTGAGCGATTGTCCTACGGGCGTAACAAATGCACATCTCCCGTGTTTGAGGTTCCAGTTCCTCCAAGTTTGAGCTTTGTCTGCGCTTTTAGCTCGCAGCCTTGTGAGATGGACGACGTCAGAGCGAGAGGGGCAGGCTTGTTGTAGCCTTGTTTTTCCTTGAGAGTGGCGTAAATAACTACTACATCGGCCCAGAAAAAAAAAAGTAAGTGACATTCTGCCACTTACATGTATGACGACGATTGAAACGAAAGCTGACAGGACATGTGAACCGTTCTGAAACTGTGCACGTAGCTCGAGAGGATTTGCGTGATTGGGGCCGGCGGGCTGCTGAATGAAGTAATTGGCGCCTTCCTTGGTGAGAGGCCAGCTATGTACCTTCCCGTAGCCATTGGTGAGATTGACGTGATCGGGATCGTAATTTTGACGTTGACTGTTGGCTGCACAAGTCTTCCCCCCTCTTCCACCCTCGTACTCTTCAAACTTGTCCCCTTCATCTATATAAGTCACCGGGTCCCGTCACCTACTGTTGTCCCTTTCATTCTTTCAATATCATCATAAATCTTATAACACTAATTCATCAATCTCCTGCATTACACGAAAGCTTAAGCACCTTTACCACTTTCAAACAACAGTTCAACTTTCACAACAACCACCCATCATGTCTGGTCTCGTCAACAAGGTCAAGGACGCCGTCTCGGGCCACAAGCACACCGAGAACGAGCCCACCACCTCCCACAGCACTCACACCACCAGCACTGGCACCCACGGTACCACTACCGGCCGCACTGAGGGTCTCGGAACCACTGGCCATGCCGGCACCACCGGTGGCTACTCGGAGGGTACCTTCGCCGGCCACAACGAGGGTCCCGCCAGCCGCACCGACGGCCCCCACAAGTCCAACTTGGTGAACAAGACCGACCCTCGTGTCGACTCGGACCGTGACTACAGCAAGAACATGGGCCTCAACTCTGCCCGTGATGCCACCGCCGACAACAAGACCATTGACCCCACTGCCAACCGTGGCGGTCTTGGTCATTCCACCGTTGGTACCACCGGTACCTCCGGCCTTACCGGCACCCGCGGTACTACTGGCCTTACCGGCACCCACGGTACCACCGGCCACTCTACAACCACTGCTGGCCGCACCGGTGGCCTGACTTCGGGCACCACTGGCTACAGCGAGAATGTTCCTGAGGGCACCTACGGGCACCACAGCGGCCGTGCTGCCAACGCCCTCGATCCCCGTATCGACTCTGACCTTGACAACACGCGCACCCACAACACCCGCTCCACTGCCACCACTGGCGTCACCGGTGGCACTACCAGTGGTCTCACTGGCAGCCACGGTACAACGACCGGTCACCACACCACTGGTACCTCTGGTCTCCCTGAAAGTTCCGTCGGTCCTCACTCTGGCCGAGCTGCCAACGCCATGGACCCTCGTATCGACTCTGATCTCGACAACACCCGCGCACACAACACTCACACCACGGGCACCACCGGTGGCCTTTCCAGCACTCACGGTACTACCGGAACGACTGGTCACCACACTACCGGCACTACCGGTACCACTGGTGGCTTGACTGGCGCCTACGACTCCTCCGGCCCTGGTCCCGCTCCCAGCACCGCCGGTCCTCACAAGAGCGATATGATGAACAAGGCCGATCCCCGTGTTGACTCCAACCTCGATGGGTCCAAGACCTACGGCGGCGACAAGACCTTCAACACCTCGTAAGATACCCACCAACGTCGCGCAAATCGCCCCTTTCCTTTATATTATTCCTTTTTTTCCTAACCAGCGTGCCCCATATCAGGTCTTCGTACGCTGAAAGGGATCCCACGGATGCGGCCCAAGTGCCTCCTTCTGTTATGCAGAAGCATGTTGGTGGGCCCGAGATGGCCCATGACGACCACACTCACGAGCGTGAGAAGAGGCATTCGATCTCGCACCAGGAGAACCACAAGGGATTTTAAGGGAGGGAAAGTTTTGCAGCACGAACCTATGAAGTTTACGGCCTGAATTTTAATGAGCTTTTTATTCTTTTTTAGTATAGCAGCGTATGAATAGTTTTGAATTATAAGTCTGCTACCAACCTTTCTTGAATCTGAGTAATATGTGAATATTGTGAGATTGTACGATTCCTTTTGGTCTAGAGATCATAAGAGCTTCTTTACGATCAACATACCCGCCCAAGTCCCTAGAAATGCAAGCTGGCACAAATGAGAGGCACTTTTCAAAGAAGAATGAATGTCGAATGATGGCAAACGCACACACTTCAGCATTTGGGTTACCATTTCGATCTCCCTTGTCCAAGTTGTAGCCGCGGATGGATGATGGATTACCCCTCATCAAGGAGAAGCGAAGCTCAAGTTCCGTGTCTTATCCTTAAAATGAAAGTGCAAAAAGGATTGCCTATTTTGATACTCCATTCTACCGGGTTTTTTTCTTCCCCTCTTTGCTTACCTTTTAATCTTTAAGAGAAGGAACTCTGCATTTGTCGCAATTAGGGAAAAGAGAAAAGAAGATGGAGTCCGCTACTCCTACTGCGACGCAGGGCTCGAACGAACAATGTGACGAGGCATTCCTTGAGCAGCTCCCAGACCGACTACAAGACTGATACCACCAGCTGCGACGAAACACCCACCATCTGATATTGAGGGACCAAAATAGTTGGCATAACCTCTCCGTGCAAATATACCATAGTTTTCTGCCGCTATTAGTAGTTGCATTTCAATATCTACACCCAATAACCGTAGGGCGACGTCTTTCCAAATCAACCCCTCACACCCGTACAGTTTCCCACGTGCATAAATTCGCACTGTAGCTTTCGGCTCACTTCCACACCTCAAACCTTGAACAACCTCAACAACATGATTGCTGCTTACTTTTGTTTTATATCTTAATCATCTCATCAACAACAGCAAACATAGAAAAGTTTCACCGCAATCACTCGCTCTCACTCTCTTACTCTCTCCCTTTCTCTCATCCTAAGTAAAAAAAAAAAGTAAAAAAAAAAAAGATGATATACCCACCATGACAGCCACGCAATCTTCCATCCCAGAAGCGCTCTGGCGCTCCCGCATCCCCCTCATCATCACCCACCCGTCATCGCCAACCACGACGCCGCTGGCGACGACGGTCCCGCGCTTCGGCTACCTCGCCCTCCTGCAGCCCAGGCTGTCGGCCTACTTCGGCCAACCCTGCTCGAGCTTCCACTTCGAGGAGGTGCAGCTGCGCAACCTGGCCGTCGGCCTGCTGGTGGACCTGTACCGGCCGACGCTGCCGTGGCGGCTGACGGTGCAGGACGGCGTCGGGTGGGACATTGGGGACACATTCCTCAACTGCGTCAAGGAGGCCGACTTTGTGCGCAACGGCAACGCGAACCAGATCATGAAGATGTCAAAGTCGGATACCACGGCACTCTGGAACGCCGTCGTCGACAACGACTACCTCACCTTTTCTCGCATCAATTCCCGGCTGCTCAACGTCCCCGCGGCGCTCAAGCACGTTCCGCTGCGTGTCTACATTCCCGGCGCTGACGACGCAGCAGCAGCAGCAGCAGCAGCTCCGGGTGGTGGTGCTGGTGGTGCTGGTGGTGCTGGCGGGGACACGGGTTCCTTCAGGGTCGCTCAGGGCCTCGTGCAGCCCGTCGGCACCGACAGGAGGGCCAAGACGCTCGGGCAGGCCCTCAAGGAGCTCATGCCCGAACTGTTCCCCAGCACGAGGAACGCCCTGCTCGCCGAAGTGATTCAGCACGGGGCCAAGGTGCCGTTTTCTGCGCCTCTGGGGGAACTCATGAGGGAGGCTGCTTATCCGGACGGCTGGCTTTGTCTAGTCGTCACGGTTTGATTTTTCGTGTGAGACTATCTTCGGTTACCATTCACAGTTCAATATTGAGAGCCATGGTTATGAATTATAAGGCGTTTACAAAGGATTAAACAGATGGCAGGTAAAGGTATGAATGATGGTAATGATGATTGGTATATATATCCCATAGAAAACTTTTAGAAAGCTTTGCCAATGCAATTTTAGCTGGCTAGTTTCTACGTAAAGGTAATCTGCTTGCCCATAAGGCTACGATACGCATCGTCAATTACCTTGCGCTTCCTCTTCTTCGACCCCTCATCCTCGTTGACCTTGTCCTCGTCATCCACATCGTCGTCTCCCGGAACCTGCGGCATCCAGCACCGGATCTGCCCGTCGAGGTGCGAGCTGTACACGGCGCCCAAGTCGTTGCCACCGCCCATTGAAGGCCCGACCGTTTTGCCGCCGCCGGACCCCCTCCAGACGATGCTCGAGATGCGGTTGCGGCCCATCTCGCTTCCCCTGGCGCCCACGGGGTTCGTGACGCCGGGGCTGCGCAGCCGGGTGACGAGGGTGCCCTGGAGCAGATCCAGGACCAGAATCTCCCGATCGTTGGCCCAGAAGATGAATTCGCCGTGGGAAGCTAGCCCAGAGGGCGTGACAATCATGTGAGACGTCTTGACATGGGCATTCTGGACGACGGAGCCAAAACTAGCATGCGTGTTGGCGCCTGTGTCGGCGTCCCACACACGTATCCGGTTGTCCATGCCAGCCGAAACAATATATCTCCCGTCATCCGTAAACGCCAAATCATTGACAGCATCATCATGGGCTTGCGCCGAGGGCTGCGGGCGCAAGACCTGCGCGGCATCGAGACGGCCACCCTCGACGGCGCTCCGGTAGCGCTCCACGACGCCAACCGGATCGTCCTGGTCCAGCAGCGCGACGGCCGCGCTCGCCCTCCTGACATCCCAGACGCGCACCTTGCCATCCGCGTGGCCCGATATCAGGACGTGGTCGTGCCTCGGGCTCCATGCCGTGGAAAGCACCTGGCCGCCGCCCGCCGGGAGACCCTGCACCGCGGAGCCGGACTTGAGGTCCACGAGCCGCACGTGGGAGTGCTGCGTCGCGCAGGCGACCAGGAGGTGGTCCGCGACGGGGCTCGTCGAGTGCGAGTAGACGGTGGCGCCCAGGTCGAAGCTCGCCCGCACCTCTGCCGTCTGCGTGGACCACAGCTTCAGCGTCCTGTCGTACGAGCTCGACAGGAAGGCGTCGGGGTCGAATGGGTAGAAGCCGAGGTGGGTGACCCCGTGCCTGTGCCCTCGGCCCTTCCTCCGCTCGTCCCCCGCCGCCGAGCGCGCGACGACGCTCACGGGCCGAAACGTGTGCGCGTCGTGAGGGCCCGGGCCCGAGTTCAGGTCCCAGAGCTTGAGGGCGCCGTCGGCGCCGCCCGAGATCAAGATCCTGCCATCGAACTGTTCGAGCGCGAGGGAGGACACGCCGGTCGCGTGCGCGCGGATGTTGTGCGGGCGGTCATCGACGACGGAAGCGGCAGAAGAAGATTCAGGCCTGGCCCGGTCGCCGTTGAAGCGATGGTGTGGCGCAGGCGCAAACGATCGGAGGAGTTGGGCGTGGAAGGTTTGCGGGATCGTTCGAGGCGGGACATCACCCGTTTCGCGGGCGAGCAGGAGGGATTGCATTCATCTGAAAATAGTCCCCTTTTTTCTCTCTCAACTATGTTCTCCTCCTTTCTATCTTCCTGGCCGTATTATCATCCGTCAGGTTTTCGGCAAAGTCTGATAGGGAAGAGGGGGGGGGGGGGAGGGGAGGAGGGGAGGAAAAAGGTTGAATGAAGTTTGGGCTCGCAGAGACGCAGTATGACGATGTTCTGCAGCTTTTAGAAATTACGCACCAACCCCACACTTGCATATGCCCGATGTCAGTCATACGCAACAACTACCAACTAAGCCTTACTATTTTACTTAAATTGACTTCATCCCATCCACTCACCACGAACGTTGCTCTACAAATTACGGGCTTTTTTCCCCCACAGTTGCTTCTTGGGCATTCTCAAATCTCATAAGAGGAGGCAATGGAGGAAGTTCGATCGGGCAGGGAGAAGCTGTCAGAGATGCCTAGTGCAGGGTCAGATGAGGAAATCCTTGTCAATGATGATGGCCCAGAACACTTGAAGCGCCGGCATGCCACTCTCTACGATGCTGTAGCTGGTGAGAATGTTTCCTTAATTTCCATGGCGTGCCGTCAGACTAACACATCATCAGGCAGAGTCATGAATAGAGATATCCGCTACGACGAGGGCAG
>PXOB01000181.1:29736-71283 GCA_003012115.1 Trichothecium sympodiale
CAACAACAACAACAACAACACTCAGTCGCTACCACGCAATCCTCGGGTCACAAAGTACGCCATGGACCGCATCCCCTACGGCCCAGACGAGGTCCTCTTCCGCCGCAAGGACGCTCCCCAGCGCTTCGAGGAGCACGACATCTACGCCTCGCACATACACCAGCTCCCCGGCCGCGACTGCCTGCCCGACAGCGATCTGCTCAAGGCCGTGCACTCGTACGCCAGCCACTTCTACTCGTCCCGCCCCGGGAACGAGTCAGGCGCCATGGACCGCGTCGACGAGAGGAGCATGGACGAGACGGCGCTGCTGGCGTTTGGCATCCTGCTCGAGGAGGCGGGCAAGGAGACGCTGGGGAGGAGGGGACATTTGGTCTTCACGGAGGCGAAAGCGCACGGGGACGAGGAGAGGCCGCCGCAGGCTGGGCTGAAAGTAGGCGCCGCGAGGGAGTCTGTTCGAAAAAGGAGGAAAGTTGGCACGCCTGGGGGTTGAGAAAGGTGAGAGGGAGGGAGAATTCGAGTTCAGAAGTTCCGCGTACAAGAGATTGCAGAGATTGCAATCGAGGAAAACAGCGTCCGGTCTCGTGCCAGTCGCAATTTTTTTAGGCAATCCACCTTTAGCTCATGACATGAACCTCAACTCGACTTTATCTTGTCAAGGGTTGCTTGAGCCATCCACACTACACCATTGCATTGGCCCCAGTCCGTCCCGCGAAGCCCGTTGGTTCCAGAGGACCAAGGAAAGAAAGGGAGAGGAGGAGGGATCCTACGAGAGAAGGGTGTGCGTCTACGGCGTGCTACTAGGTAATACCATGTACTTACGATGGAGTCTGCGGTCCTGGAGGTTTACCAGCTTCGTCCGAAGCCAAGGGTCCCAGTGCAACAGATACATACGCATCCCACGGACAAATGGGAGAAAACTCAGAAGGGGGTTCTCGTGGGTATCACTGGATTTGCGTGAAGAGCTGGGGAAGCTGTATCTCGCGGCATGGCCGAGATCTAAGGGGTAGACAGGCAGAGATGGGCAAGCCATTGAGACCTTTTGGGGAGGGGGAGGGGGGAAGAATATGCCGAGGACTTTAAGCATTTGATGCTAAAGAAGATGGGAGATATATATTTGGCTTCAATGCGATGATCACAAAGAGAAAGAGCCGAGCATGGGCCGGACTTCTCCGAACTTGCCGGCAAAGGATACACCACATCGGACATACATATGCCTCCAAAACCACAAGGATTTCACGGCTCGGTATCATCAAAAGGGGGGGGGGGGGGGCTTGGCTGTAACAGCCAGGGCCCAGTTGAAGGGATTCAGACCCAGATATTACCGGATCCTTGGGCTGCAATGGAGTTATCATAGGGCGTGTGTAGAGGAACAGCAGCCTCGTTGACGAGCAGGAGAAGAAAAAATTGTTAGCGCGGTACAAAACAAGGAAGAGAGCTCTCTGCATATATGTGCAATGCTATATATTCAGCACCCAAGTTGTTGCCATGACTCGGGTTCTTCTTCGGACTGATGGATGCGCTGAGACAGTGTGATTTGCTTTACTTTTCATACTAGGTAACTAGACGCACTCCTCTCTCTCTCTCTCTCTCTCTCTCTCTCTAACTCGTGCCTTACTTGGCTCGTGTCAACTTTTGGAACTAGGTCTAGCATTTGAGCTCTTCGCCGAAGTCATTTCTAAGAGGAAACAAAAAAAAAAAAAAAAAGAAGAAAAACTTCTTTTCTCGCATTCGGCTCATCTCCGTCGAACGCTCTAACGAAACGTTTAAAAACGGAAAGCTTCAAGCCAGCTGAAAGCGGGGAGGCTGGACGGGAAATAAGAGGGAAAATGTTCAAATCGTCCCGACGCGCAAGCCGCCGTTGTTTTTAGGATGAGATGGGATGGGATGGTTGTTCGTTCGTTAACAAACTCTTTGCCGATCTTTGTTCAACCCCCCAAAAAAAGAAAAACCTCTCCAGCCCACCTAAAGTTGGTTGTTGATGCCCAAAAGAAGCTCAAAACGGTATTCCGGAGAAGATGGGGGGGGGGTTCCATTTCTGAGAGCAATCCTTGGAAAAAACAAAAAAAATTATTCGTCATTCTTTCTCCTATCGTTTCGATGGTCCTTTTTGATGAGCTTGTGATGTTCTCTTTTTTTTTTCTTTCTTTTTTCTCTAGGGTGGTATTTTGTTTTTTTGCGGCACATGCATTTGCGAATAGATAAACGACCATCCATTTGCTCCGCTCACACACAAACAACCTTGAAGGTGAAAAAGTTCCCTTTTGCGGCGGCCGTCTGACAGAACTTTTTAGATTGGGAGGATGTGATGGAATCAGACATCAGGTGACAACTTTTTGCAGTTCAGTCGGCGACCAACCACCTTTTAAATCACACCCAACCACACGCGCGCTGTACCACCACCACCGCACCAACAACACACACACACACCATCACACCATCACACACACCATCACACCAACCGAGCCGGGCGGCCAAGCAAAATTTGCTTTTGTCAGATCACCGCAAAGTTGTTGTTGTTGTGCTCATCACACTCCATCTTTCGGTCGTTTTACAGGCCTCTTCTCTTTTCGCGTTATTATCTTTACCCCGCACGCGCCACCCAGCAAAAGTGTGAGAGCAATGCACGCGCACGCGCGCACGCAAACGCTTCGGTGCAACCCACCATGACAAGGACGGACACTTTTTGTCGTATACCTACCAAGGATTGGTTGCCGTTTTGCGAAAGTTAAACTCCGTACCCCAGATGCGGTCAGCAAGGATTTGCTGCGTTGTTGCTGTGATTGGACTGTTTTGCTTGCCTTTTTTTTTTTCTTATTTTTTGCTTCTTCTTTCTGTAACGACGCGTGATTGCTTTTGATGCATGCAGGTGATAGATCATTAGTTGGTAAGCCATTGTGCTCATGCCGAGTCTGCGCCCACCCCTGGAACAAGTAACTATGCCGAGTCTGCACCGAGTTTAAACATCGTAATCTGACCATGGGCAATCTCTCGTCCGTCTCCCGACACGACCATGATTACTTCCTTTTTTCTTCTTCTTTTTTTTCGGGGTCTTTTTGTCGTTCCCTAACAATACGCCATGGATGGGTAGGCAGGTAGTGTAGGTAGGTAGGGGGCCAGGGTTCCCAAAAGTGAGACGTTTCGCTACGTCCGACCGATAGCTTGCTTTTTATTGCCCGTAGTTTCCGTGACGTGCCATGGCTAACTGAGGAAACAAAGCAATGTGACCCTTTCCCTCCCTTCCCCCCCCCCCCAATCGTCATCGATATTGCATAAACATCTAGATCATGGTGTCTCGCAGGGCCCCTAGCATTTTGAGTGAGACATGAGTTTACTCGGTTTAGCCTGAGACAAGACAAGACCGAAATCGCCAAGGGACAACTTTCAGCCGTTCAGGGTACAAGCCGGCACCCTTCTTTTTTTCCTTTTTTTCCTTTTTCCTTTTCCTGTTGCTTCCGATTTGTTAGCTTCGTATTACATATTGTGAAACATGTATGCTCAAGATAGACTCTTGGGATGACACCAACAGGGTCTCATGCTGTCAATTCTTCACTCATAAGTATGTGAAGCTACTGCAACCCCCTTGCTTGATAGACAACGTCATTGTTTTTTTTTTTTGGTTTTTGAACGAGTCAAGGCAGCACAGCATATGTAAGGGACAGAGGATTCTCAGATAGAACACACTCCATAAAGTTGACTGAAGTCGCTGCCGAACAATAATAGCGCTGGTTCAACGACGACCAATCGTGCATCCGCCGGGATTGCCGATAAGAAACTTGGCATCAGGTGACGGGTACTTGTACTTGTAGGTCAAGCCAACTACAAGCTTGCAAAGGATGAGATTGATTTTTCCTTTTTCTTTTCCTCAAGAGAAAAAAGATCAATCGCGATCCAAGGTGGTTACTACTGATGCTGCTGCGTCTCATCTTTCGGGCTAAACGATCCGTAACATATACTCCGTAGTTGTAGCCTCATTCTTGACAATGTCCGGATAAGCTTGGTATAACAGCAGCATATCCTTGCAAAAAGATAGAAATCGCCGACGTCTGAGGCCGCAAAAGGCCTAGTGTTTTGACCTTTGGATACATAGTTCTGATAGTACGGAGTAGAGTGGTAGTAGTTGTAGGTATGTGATACATTGCACTCCGTACTCCGTACGCCTACCCCGTACCGAACACGGATACGCACGCGCACACGACGGGTGCGCCCTAGGAGATGGGCTTTACTTTTGTCAAATCCAATCAGCTCATGACCCAGAATCATGTTCAGCAGACGCGCAGTGCTAACTCGAGGTTAATCTGTTGCGGCCCCTCTTGGATCTCAGTGAACCTAAACCTTTCGCCCTCCTAGCTCCCGAGTTGGGCTTAGGGGCACAGCGGGAAAGGTCCAAGGAGTATCGTAGTCAAGGCACGCTCTTGGGCGCGTACTCTGTACATAGGTATACTCCGTACATACTTGTATGTTTGAAAAGTAATCGAAATGTGGCAGCCTGAGAGCTGTGCACGGCAGTGCTATGTAAGGAGCAAACTCGGGCTCTGTTCACGATGGCCTCAGGGAGCTAACTATACTTGAAGTCCTCCTTTTAGCGAAGGAAAAGGTTCAAGAGATATAATTTCCGCTCCTTCCCGTATGGTCCCATGTGATGATAGAAAAGGGACCGGAACCTTGATGGCTACTTGTATGTATCGGCGAGGATCGCGCCGTGTTTGTGTGAGATGTCGGCAGCCCTACCAATGCAATTGGCGTTGGCATAAGGAATCCGCAAAGAACCTTCGTTACAAGTAATAATAATGACAAGCGCAGCAGTAGCAATAAGACGGGTTTATGCAGCCGCTAAAAAAAGAGTAACCATTGGGTGTCTTCGGAACCATCTCCGCCTTGCGGAACGAACTAGATTTCGCGTCTGTGGTAGCGAAAGTGAGCAACGGCGGCGGCGGCGGCGGCGGCGGCGGCGGCGGTCCAAGGGAAAACTCTACAAGTATGGACGAGGAGACGGCCAGACTGAAAATTGCGCCGTCCAGGCCTTGTTTTTTCTTGCCCGCCTTTTTGGTTTTTGGTTGAAAAGTGGGGATGCTATCTTGTCTAATGAACTGGAGAGGAGGACTTTTTTTTCTTTAGCTTCGCCTCACCCAGCTCAGGAAGTCTGGCGTCCAATCACTCATATGCAATCGAGGCGAGCGAGGCAATCGACTTCCATCGCTAATGTACGGAGTATACATACGCAGTGACATGACCGATTAAAGCTGGCCAAGGGCTAGATTCCCATCGTGAATCGGAACATGTCTGCGTTCGAGAAGGTTGCGGAGAGTATTCTAGATGAGACGAACGGGGCCAGGGTTGTTGTTTGGGGCCAAGTAATAAGCGATGAGGACCCAAGCCCGTGTCGTCGGTGCTGTGTCCTGGGCTTGCACAGACTACAGGCTGCGCTTGGCAGGGTTTCTTCTCGGGTTCAGTGTGCTCCGTACGGAGTAAAGGCGCGAGGTACCTGTACGAACAGTGCATTGAGCAGTAGAGAGTACTCCGTACTTCTCTAGTACATATACACATCACCCTGTGCCGTTTCGGTTCCAAGTAATGTGCATGTAAGGAGTACATAGTGCTTTGGGCCAGACCCTTGACACTTTGACTGCACCCACAGTGATATCATGGCCGCTTTGGCGAATTTCGCAGTTTATGAGCTTACCGACTTATACAGCCCATTCACCTCCATGTCTGGTTGACTCCGGCGGCTTGAGGTGCAGTGGAATTTGTTGGTCAAGCTCACATTCAGCGACTTGCCATGATAGCAGTGGTGCAAGTCCTCTGCGCGCGCAGCATATGGGGCCGTTGGAAGTACGGAGTAATAGTCAAAGAGTACTCCGTACATGCATGTACGTACTCCGTATATGTATGTACAATCCAGCGAGCGCATGAAGAAGATTTGGGCAGACCGCTCCGTCCAGGCTAATAAGCCCAGCTGAACACAGATGTTCAAACACCACTCGCTGTCTGTAAAGCATGGGTTCGGAATATCGCAAAACACCCTGCGCCTGGTAAATGCCATCAAGGTCTGCAAGTCTTGACAACGCCCCACTGGGTGCGCTCTCCATCAGATTGCTGTGGCACATGTTGACTTTAATCCACGAGTATATACGGAGTATGTATGCATAGCTTCTTGAGCCGTTGGGATGTCACTGCTTTATTCCCCTGTGCCATATGGTGCAGGTTGGCTGCAACGACGGCCCAGCATGAGATGAGCTGTCAGGTAGCCACCTCGTCTGATATAGGCCAGGGTCGGGAAGGGAAAAAACGTTCAAACCTCTGTGTAGCGGTAGATATACTTGTAACCAAAAGACGGCCAACAAGAGAGTGCTTTTGACAGGGTCTGCTCCGATCTGGCACAGTTATCAATCCACGCCTCGCTTGCAGCTCCATGTTTCAGATGTTGTTGATATTGTTGTGTCCTTCCTTCTTCAACTTATTATACTTGTACATCTTAGGTGTCATACAAAGTATTTGACTGGGTAATCTGATCATTCGGGGTTCGTGTCCGACGGAAAATCGGCCTTTAAGCCGAAGGTGAAGTTGCCCAACAGTTTAGTCGCAGAGGAAGGTAACGTACTCAGTACATGATGCACGGGCATGATACCGAGGGCAATCATGACGAGGTATCATCAGACCAAGTGCGTCGTCAAGCTCTCCGACATCAACACATACATTGTACATACGCCGTACGTTGAATACGTGAATGATCACGTTGGCTTGCCAAGCTGTTTGTTAGACCCGAATCAGGTTGTGGCTACGGAGTCCCCGCATCAGCACATGGAAACGGGATCTAGCACTGATCGACTTTTGACCGGGCGCCGTGCATGCTGTCAGAACCGGAGCTCCAAGCGAGATTTTCGGACGGCCTCTTACCCTATGCTGCGACTTGTTTCTGCGACTTGTTTCTGCCTGCTCAACCTGGTTGTCTGTGTCTTATCATCTCTCGCGTATGTATTCTCGCATGACAGTGCATCCAGGGCAGCCCGCCTCTCTTTCCACAAGGTCGTTTACTGCTATTTGTTTTGGCTTATCAGTATTAGAGTAACATAGCTCTGGAATGTGTCAGACTTCCCGCCCTTCTTAGTGTGCGGGTTCCTGGATCTGTACGGACAATGCTGTGTGTGGCGGGGCATGACCATTGACGGGTCGCTTGACTCTCTCCCAAAGGGCCCCGCAGCCCGATGACCTTTCTAGAGACCAGGAAGAGGTCGCGTCGGACATGTACAAGTATGGATCTCCCATATCAAGATTGACCGAGTCATTGTCCATTGTTTGGTTCACAAGAGCGGTGTCAGAGCTTGTTTGATCCATCGCAATATGTGCCGCTCGCCGAGGCATTTTTGCTAGGCAACTCGTAGCAGCCCAAATCTCGCAAAGAAGAGGTCAGCTGCAGCCTTAACAAACCAATGACGAGCCTGCACTGGGCGATCGGTACTAGGATACCCCTCCTTGTAATCGAGTCTTGGTGTTGTTGTGCCGCTTGTACGGAGTAATGGGGGAGAAAAAAAAAGTTGTGCCCTTGAAAGTATGACCACATTGCCGTTGAATGAAAACCCCTCCATTTCAATGTGTCTCTGAGTGAGAACAGAGCCCCGAGTGCTCTGTACTCCGGACGAATGCAAGCAAATAAAAAGTACTCCCCAAGTCGGCAACTAAGGCAAGCATGAAATGGCTGCATGGATGCCCTTGACTCGAGATCCTTGCGACCTACGGGCTATAACTGGTCGTCTAAGCAGTGGAGGTGGCTTTTTAGAGCCGTGTAATAGCTGCACGAGACAAGCGTTTGCATGCCTCTGAGACACTCCCCTCCATTTCCCCATCCTCGATCCGAATCTGAGAAAAGGATGACACCTGCTGTCAGGACGGGAACAGGGTCTCGCTACCACGACTAACCCGGCAACTGCACACGGCCATGGTATGGGCTTCAAGTCAACGGCGTTAACGTACGACCTGGACGTCCCCCCATCAAGGGTCCCGTAGGGCGAGGAGTGTTGATGGCTAACCGTTAGGGTGTAAATTAAGCTAGCCGTGATAGGGTTCTGATGGCATATGCGAAGATCATTGACAAAGCAGAGTCAGGATAAGACTTCATACCTACCCAAATTTTTTCCATTAGCCATTTCCTGGGAGTGGCCACACACCATCCCCTGGCCTTGAGTAGCGAGCGGTAGTGGCACTGGCGCAGACAAACAGTAATTCCCGATAACTGTCGTCGTACTCCGTATACTTTCGTACATCATAAAGCGCCTGTCATTACTGGGCTCTGGCTCAAAGGTTTTTTTTCTTCCTTCCATTCTTCCATTCTCTTTTCTTTTTTTGTTCTTTTCAATGGAATTATACTCCGTAAAGTAGCGGTGATGAGCTGGCGACAGAATAGCGGGACCGTACACATATAGTTCAAGCCTGACTTGCTTGAGTCGTTGTTATTATATGCGGCTGAGCAATTGTAGTTTCCATGGATCATGGCAGGTGTGGTCCTTTTCTTCTCACCTCCCCCATTCTTGTTGCTACCACAGTAGATCCCTCGAAATTCCTTGGCCGAGAACACCGACTTGTTGAAACGACCAGGCAGGCATTGAATGAACGAAAGCCAAGAAGCAGATCAGTCGACGTCACCGCCCTTCCATATCTAATTCGCAAGCAAAAGCAAACGCTCAAACAACGGGGCCGTCATGCTGAGAGGGCGGCCGCTAGATCAGAGATAGTACTGCGGATAGCTGCTGTCAAAATAATGGTGTGGTTTGTGTCTCTCAACCCCCCAAAGCCAGGTGCGCGGTGAGGCCGACCTCATTCAGCCATGATTCTTCTTCGGGGACGTTTAGTACTCCGTACGTGGTGCTTCGTACATATACATACAAGTAGTCATTTCAGGGCGATTATGTGGCTGCTTGAAGTCCCTGCTGGTCTATCAAATTTTGTGGCTTTGAACTCCGTACGGAGAACGGAGTACCCTTGCTCATCTAGCAAATTTAGAGGTTTCCGTCCCAGACTGATGGGACACCAATCAGATTGCGTGGCGGCAGCTATGACCTCAAGGAAAGAGAGCTGATGCTCTGGAAGGCGTTTTACTGTGTACTCCGTACTTGTACTCTTCTTTTCTGGCACCAGCCGATGGAATAACTGTCGATGAGGGCGGAGGGGGCAGGGGTCATACCGCCGACGTGACCACACAAGGCCTGCAGCTGAGTCGTTCACATCCCTGGCCCCTGTCTGACTCGAGCACTCATCGCCCTTGCTTGCGAGGGTCTGAGGAGCCAAGGACCCAGACAATCAGATTGTTAGTTGTAGGTGGTGGTGGTGGTGGTGGACGGTAGAACACGCTATTCTCTGACGGGATTCCGTTTATTGCGAGCGTGTAATTTCATGTTCTGCTAGGGTGGGAAGAGGAGAACGGAAAGATGCTGGCTGCTATCAACGAGAATGATGCAATCTGTATCGCTCAAGACTTGTTGGCCAGGAAGGCGCGTGTCGGCATCCAACCTAGAAGAGCTGCACAACGTCCCTACTTGTACGGAGGACATGCTCCAAACTGCAGGCTAGGCTACTGCGACCTCACTGCTTCCTTCCCTCAGTAGGTAAATAATGTACTTGTACGGAGTACGGAGTACCTTAGGTACGGCCCTCCGCGGAGCAATAAGCTCGGATGGCTGGCGAGGGATCAATGCGCCTCACGGCTTGGCAGGTGCGCGCTCGGCCCCCACCGGTATCTTCTTTCCCATGCATGTTCGTCGTGTTGCCGTGTCCACCTCACTACTACAAGTAACCTTCAACAACTGCTAGCACTACTACCTAAGGTAGTACTACTACATATGTATATGTACGAAGTATATTTATATGTACGAGCCTCACACGTAGCAGTGATGGGTATCTGTGTTGCATTTTGGATTGACCGGACAGGCGTACAGGAGAGGCAATCACAACTTGGAGACAATGGGGTAAGATTAGGTAGGTGGTGAAGTGCTCTTGCTTGAGGTATGAGAGGGGATTACCGAGCAGGGTTTAGCGGTACTGCTTGGCGCGTGTCGGCTGTTTTGCTAGAGTGGGGGAGGGGAGAGAGTTGTGTGTTCCGTACCTCCATTTGGATGGCAAAGAAGTTTGGTAGAGCTACAACTAGTAGAAACGAGTGATCGTTGGTAGCTGTGTCTCATAAATTTCTTTTTTTGCTTTTTCTTCTCGTGCAGCCAATCCCATGCTCCGAGCCTCTCCTACCAGTAGTATCTAGGTACGGAATAGCAAGTTACCGACACCTTTTAGTAGTAGATATGTACTTGCTTATTCTTTGTATCTTTTATGAACTTTTTTACGGCTGACCCCGACCCCATCTCCATATCATCTCCATTTCCACCTCCCGGCCTTTTCGCCTTTTCACTCTTTTCTTTTCCTTCTTAACTCCACCTTGGCAATTTTTTGCAACTCCGATCACTTCCTTTCCTTCCCCCCCCCCCCATTTCCTTCCTTGGCCCCCCTCCGCTCCCTCTTTCGTAAGAGCATGTACATATACTACAGAGTACGGAGTACACTAGTCACAAAGTAAGTTGTAGTCTTAGTTTGTGGTACCGGTACCTCTTTGAGAGGATTTACGTATTCCGTACTCCGTACCGCGTCTACAAACGCCCTGGCGATCCAGCCGCTTGGTCCCCTCCCCAGTTTTTCGCCGGTTGTCTCGTCTCTGTTGGTTGTCCTGGTACCTGGTCATCGACCGTTGCGTTGCTCGCATTCACTTCTCCTCACGTTTCTTTTCTGCCCAGGTGCGGTACAGCGCTTTCCCTCAATCTCGCGACATTGGCTCGCTCCTTCTACTTCTCGGGGGGTTTCCTTCTGCTCACTCCACCCCCCTTCCTACCTACAAGGTACCTAAGCAAAGAACCCAGCTTCCCAAACAAAGGCTTTCCCATACCCACCACACCACCTTTTCCACTCCCATTCCCACCTCTGGCCACTACAACACACCACGCCGCACACACACACACCTCGCACTCTTTCGCCCGCTTTTCACTACAACGACAACAACTACCTACTACTAGTACTCCGTACTGCTACTGCTACTGCTACTGCTACTACAACTACATACACCGGCAGTACCTGTGTACACGTACACCACGCGGGATCCCGCTAGCTAAGCACCGAGTCGAGTTACCGTTACAACTCTCTTGCGGTCCTTGAGAATAATTTTGTTCAATTTCCTTTCCCAACTCCACGAAGCCCGCACATGTCATCATAGTCGTCTCAAGACCGCGAGTCATTGGCTCTCGGTAGTCTCCTGGGGTCCATTCGTCCAAAGCAAAGAGTAACCGTGCGCCGCCGCCGGCTGGTTGATTGACTTTTGTACCTGGGTGTTCAGTCTTGGGTCTGGAGCTTGCTTTGAAGCTTGGAGCAAAAGCAGGTTGGGCAGTTGGCTGACCCAGGTCCGTAGAAGCTCTCCCGAAGCTTGCTAGCCTTGGCTTTTCTCTGCTTTGACCTCACACTCCCATCACTGACACCACCCACACTCCTACCACGCTCTCAACGTCTGGGCTATCCGAAGAAAACAACAGTACACACTCCTGTGTCCCACTCCCTTTGACCCTCTACACATCTCGTCCTTCACGGGACACCGCTCTACCTGACCTCTCTGTGGGCCCTGCCTCACCTTTGTCTCGTACTATCAGCTATGATTTTCTCTACTCGCACACGCCCTTAGTCCCGATAGTACGATTACGTACTGTACCATCCTTTCTTCCCTGCCCGTCTTGGGCTTCCAACCTGACCATACTCTGCCCTACCTTGGCCGGGTCGCCCTATACTCCGTACACATAACTATCATGGAGCCGCCTCCCGACTCCAAGCGTCCACGCCTGTCCTCTTGGTCAACAACATCTTCCTCCCCACACGGAACACACGGAGTCTCATTGCCGCGTCCTCACGCCCATCCGCAGGCCAGCATCCCGTCTCAGCATCAGCACCACCAGTACTCGCATCATACGCATCCGCATCCGCATCCGCATCCACATCAGCTGCCTCCGAACTCGAACTTGCCGCCAGCGCACTCGCCTTCACCTTATACGTCCTATCCTACAAGACATCCCGAACAGCCGCACTCGTCAGGGCCACCGACGCCGGGCCATCATACTGGCCCTGCGCCGCCGCCGCACCATCAAGATTCTGAGCGTCGACACCATGAGCTAGAGTCCTATCCTCCAATGCCAATGCAGGAGCAATATCAACAACACCACGCGCAGCATCCGCCGCCGCCTCAGCAGCAGCAGCACCACACTCATCACCCTCCGCCCTCTCCGGCGCATGGTCATTACCAATACCCGCCCAGAGATCATCCACCGCCCCCGGCAGTTGTGAAGCGGGAAGGGATCGAGGACGGTCGCCGTTCAAGCTCGACGGGACATGCGCCTGATAACGCGCTGCCAGTTTCTCACCCTCCACCCACGCCACATCACGCTCTTCCACCACCTCAGACTTATGCCGATACTCAACCGCGACACATGAGTTATGAAAATGGCGGTTCTGTGCCTCCGACGCCGAACCCTTACCGCACACCGGGCTATCCCGCGCCACCAACCCCCGGCGGACCGCAGCAAGTGCAGCCGCCACCACAGCCATCCTACGATCCTCATTCGGGATACCCTGATCAGCTCTACAGTATCTATCCTTCGAACCATCACTCCAAAAAGAAAAATACGCGAGCTTCGCAGGTAGGTCACCTTGGTGGCTGCTATGACCTTTTGATCCCTCCTTTGTTCGCTTTGCGCCTAAATGGGACATGACTAATCAAATTCCAACAATAGGCCTGCGACCAATGTCGTCAACTCAAAGCGAAATGTGATGAGACTAAGCCTTGTAAAACATGCAGAGACAAGGGCACAGAATGTCGATATCGAGATCCCGTTCCCAAAGCGTAAGTTGACAGCGAGCCTTTCTCCCGCATGGAAAATAATTGCTGATCATGATCAATAGCACCGACAAGGCCCAGGCCGATATTCTGGATGGCATCACTGCCATGCAGGCTACGTTACAAACACTCACAAGCCAATTTGGCCGTATGGACGAAAGACTGACCAAGATCGAGGGGCTTGCTGAGAGACCGCCTCCTCCCCAAATCAAGCCGGAAATGATGCAGATCGATCAAAAGGTAGCCCAAGATTATCCCATGAACGGGGGCCCGGCCGAGGTCACTCACCACAGCAGCATTGAGAGAACTGTTGAGGCGCCCGTTGAGCCCGTTGCTGCGCCGCCTATTCAGCGGGAACTGGAGCCTTCGTACTTCCCTAATCCCAGCGAAGCCGACTCTCTGATGACAACTGAGCCACCACTGCCGTTGCGCATGATGCTCGAAGACGAGATTGAAGCCGAGCCAGGCCCACCTGTCCCTCCTGGTGAACCGGCGATTCCTATCAATCATACGACCTTGGCGGGGCTTCTGCTGGAATGGCCTGATATTCGGGACTTGACCTCTCATCTCATCGAAAACGAAGGTATCAGGTTCATTGGCGAATTCCCTATCAGTCAAGAACAGAATCGTGGCCCACTTATAGTTCACGGGCGCGGCGAAGATGGACGGAAGCACCGACAGACGAAGAAGCAAGATGATTATGACTACATCGATATGGTGGATGACTCGTCCGACACTGCATCTCCCTCACCTGCCGCCGATTTTGGCCAGCTTGGCGGCCAGAGCCCTCACGACAGTATTGACTACAAGGGCGGTGTTATGGGATATGACGGTACTCCTGATTTCAGTGAAGAGACTGTTAGGAAGTACATCGACAGCTTTTACGACAACATACTCAACATGCATCCCATCATTCAACCCAAGCATATGTGGGAGTGGGTCCGGCACTTTCTCGATAGTCTGCCCGTGTCTCAATCCCGACAATACAAGAGCCAGCCTGCCAAGATTTCCGCATCTTTTGCCGTTAATTCTGTATCTGTTGGGCATGATGCAGTTGGAGCCAAGAGGAAGCGCTCGCCTGGACCGGACGGACCTGATGGTCCTTCGACGCCTTCAGTATCTCGGCACGGCAAACCGAACCGGTCAATCACCAGTGCATTGGTGCTTACTATGCTAGCTCTGGGAAAGATCTGCCAGTTTCGCTCTCACATTCCCGATGCGGTGCATACCACGCCAGATCCCGTTCCTCATGGAAGCCCTGCTGGTAGAAATGGGATGCCTCAGTCTCCGAGTCATAGCTCACCTCCAGGATATCCGTCGCATTCGCACTCTTCCAACAATCCTTCTCCATTGGATCCACCAGAGCGTGGTAGCTCTCACAGTAGGCGACCCTCCCTGCAAGGTCCTGCAGGGGTCCGCTCGGGCTACAATTTGAAAAAGAATTACGATGTCTTACCAGGATTGGAGTACTTTTCCTATGCTACCGACATTCTCGGCAACTATCATGGTTCATATTGCGATATGAAAGTTGTTTATGCTAATATTTTTGCTGGTCTCTACTATGGACAGCTGGCGCGTCCACTGGAGAGCTTTGCCTATATCCATCGGGCAAGCCATACTTTGCAAGTTATTATGCGTCCTAGCTTGGATAAGATGCGTCAGTACAAGGCCAATTCCATCTTCATCAAGGAGCCCAAGTACAATCAGCTCGCTTTGGCGTTTTGGACATGTCTACAGCTGGAAAGTGATATCCTTGCTGAGCTTCAGCTACCACCCTCAGGATTACTCTCTTACGAGGATGGCATGCCGCACCCTAATATGAGTCTTCTGGAGGGCTTTCCCCAGCGTGTGCTTGATAGTTATCCTGGCCAACTCTACATGCGCACTCATCTGAACAGCATTCACCGCATGTTCTATTCGCCAAAGGAAGACGAGAGTATCTTGGATCAGGAAGCCAAGTTGAGGGATGTCCAGCTTGTATCTGATGCTGTAGCAGGCATGCATTGGGTAGCTCCAAGCTTCGCTTTCAAGGAAACAGACGGACCCGCTGGAGACATCTTATCTGCTCGTCTCCGTGCTAAGTATTGGGGTGCCCAGATGATCACTTATCGGCCCTTTATTAGGCATATTATGCAACTCTCAAGGCAAGCCCCTCCCGGGGAATTGCCTGAGTTGAAGCGAAGTAAGAATCTTGAGCATCCTAGTATGGTTGATGGTTTGAGTGCTAACAATTATTGATATAGATCTGTTTGAGTGTGGACGGCGCGGTATCATTGCGCTCATAGAGAGTACCAAGGCTTTCCATGGATTGGGCGACGATCGACCTGTCATCACCAATGTGTTCGGAACGGCTCATGCGTTAGTATTTCCCTTGAATGCTTTGATATGAACGTGGTTGCTAACGATCGCAGACAATGGGGCAACCTTTTAGTTCTTTCTGCTGCATACCGAGACCGCTACCTATCCCAGTTTGTGGACCGTTCAGTACTGGAGTACTTGTTTGACAAGACCATTACATTCCTGCGAAAGTCGTCGACTGCTACGAGTTCTCTCCGTATTGACTTGCATATCCTCGAAGGGCTGAGGAAGGATCTTTTCCCGGCTCCAGACCTTCGCGCAGGCTCGACTTTCTCTAGTGCAAGTTTTCATACACCCAAGATATCTACAACTACACCATCGCAGATGATGCGACACGACTCCGGTAATGGCTTGCCTATGTCGTCGGCACCTCATGGAACTCCGGTCACTGCTCCTGCACCACCACCTCCTCCTCCACCCCCACCTACTACCAATGGTCGGTAATGTGATCTGGAATTCACTTGTTATGATTGAGGATGCATCGGCAGTGGCGTTGTCAGGAGGTGGGTATTAGGGAGAATCACTCACTTACGTTGTTAACGGCTTTGTGTTGTTCATTCAAACTTGAACAGTCCACTTGGCCTTGCTTTTTGCAGCCTCTGCACAGCATAGAGCATGTCAATTTTTTTCACTTAGAACCATCAGCATTTACAAATTCATCGCGGCATTAGCGAAACGAGAGTATGGCTTTTCTTATCACTGCACCACTCTTCTTATTCCTTTTCTATACCTTTCCTTGAAGATCTTGTTGGAAAATTGGGCATCGGACGAGGAAATACCACTTGGATCTGAGAGGCATATGTGTTCTTTTTTGAATTTCGAATTGTGCTTTGCGACAGTTTTGGGTACTAGTTTCTTTTCCTTTCCCTTTTTCCCTTTTTTTCTTGTTTGAAAATCGAACTAGTGACTTCATCAACCATATATACATAGGGAGTATAGGACATATATAGTCAGGACGTCAATTACGGGCATAACAAAAAGTACATACACACATCTAATACTATGAGGAACCTGTGACGTACAAATGGAAGAGAAAGGTGATGATTATATATATATGTGATATTGCAAATAACGGAAAGAAGACGGAACGCTCCAATCAACAACATTCATGACACGTATGTCGCTCTTATGGCTTATAAGGCAGTACCCAAATCATAAATTTGAGCATGTTCTTTACATGGCCTGCTTGTTCGGCAGCCCGCTCTCCTCGTCATGGAAAGTCCTCGTTCTGACCCTCCTGGTCAAGGGCACGATCCTGGGCCCCCCGTTGGCGCTACCGTTGGCGGCCTTTTCCTTGTCCATGTCGATGATGCCGCCGTTGCTGCCCAGGGACAGCCTCCGCAGGTTGGTCTGGCTGAGGCCGGTCATCCCGGTGCCCCAGCTGTAGGGGGCGTGGCGGAGGTGCGTCTGGCTTTCGCGGGCGTAAATGCTCCCTGCCGGGGAGAGGAGGTCATCTTCGTTTATGGTGGAGTCGGAACTCGGGGTGAGCATGGCGCGGAGGGAGTACCAGTATGCCGTTATCTCCTCGGAGAAGAAGGCGTAGCCTGCCAACGGGGCAAATATACCGAAGGAGATGCAGACTTTGGAAGGGTTTGCTGTTAATTTGAAGGTAGAGAAAGCGGGACAACCCCCCCCCCCCCCCCGTGGGGGAGGCTGTGGTTTTTAAGACGACTTACAAAGGACGATGAAAGCCCAAGGGGGCGTTTTCAGGAAGGACGCCACATCGAGGGCGAAGAAGGACGTGAAGAATGACAAGGGCAGCTATTTATCGGAACTGGTTAGGTGTCTGATATCTTGTGAATAAGAAGAACTTACGAAGAGAATAGTGA
The DNA here is from genome assembly GCA_003012115.1 of Trichothecium sympodiale. Classification (NCBI taxonomy): domain Eukaryota; kingdom Fungi; phylum Ascomycota; class Sordariomycetes; order Hypocreales; genus Trichothecium; species Trichothecium sympodiale. Next base: position 46,828 of record PXOB01000181.1, read on the forward strand.
CGACGGTGAACAGCATGAGAGTTCTGCCCTGGCTCACAGCCTCTTGAGCTTGCGAGATGGAGATTTCGTTTTGCTCTAGCGTCAACGTCGTGTTGACCTGAAATAAATAAGAAGAAAAAAGTCCTCGTTAGCACCCGCTTCGTAATCACAAGGCGTAGGAAATTTCCCCGGAAAAGAACATACCGCCGTCTCGATACGGGCAGCCGCCTTGTCCATCTCCCTCAGCCCGTTGACGATGCCCTCCGAGCTGACGCCGTTGCCCCTTGGCTTCGCCCCGTTGGCTGGTACCGGCCTGGGTAGGCCCCGCTGCACGGTGGTCTGGTACTCAGCGACGGTCTTGAGCATCTTCAGCTCGTCGCGGATGTCCTTTATCTCACGGAAGAGATTAGCAGCCTCGAGGATCTCGCGACGCTTGCCGTGGGACTGGCGGATGAGGCGTGAGTGATCGGATCGTTTTGTTCGCTCATCTGTGGCGAATTCGCCGTAGAGAAATGCTTCTCGAAGGGCCTACAAAAGCACACCACACCATTGCTGTCAGTGGAAATCAACGAGACATGCGAAAGGGATGAGGATACGGACCGCCTGAGCAATGGCATTGGTAAACACGTCCTGAACAGAGCCTTTCCAGATAGCTGAGTCCCATTCGTGCGGCTCGTCCAACTTCATGCGGAACTCGCGCTCATAGAAGCCGACGCATGTGTCGACAATGAGACGCGCCATCTGGAAGGCCGTCTCGGGAGCTCCTCTGCCGACGCCGGTGTCGTTGGCGTGGGTTAGGTTGTCCAGGACGGCGGTGACCAGGGGGTCCTCGACGCCATCCTTTCTATGGGTGGAAGAGGTGATGATGGTCCCTAGAGAAACAATTAGACTGTCATGTTACCCCTGGGAATCAATATATTAGACTTACTGTGGTCAACCACCCAGACCCAAACCTGATCGACGTTGAGCAGAATCCACGACTCCAAACTACCCACCAGCCCATGGATCGTCTTGCTAAGAACCTGATCCGCGTTTCGGTTGATAATGTCCAGGCGCAGGTTCTGCTCCTCGCAAGAATGGTAGTAAAACTCATCTAGCGTGCGCGAACCGTGGATGACGTTGGACTCATAGTCCTTGATCAGCTCTCCGTACGCCTCGCTCTGCTCGGTGGGCCGCTCTCTGTGCATAGCGAGGGTAAGATATGGCATGTAGAGCGCTGCCTGGGTGACGTGGCGGGAGCCGTTCATGCGGTTCACGCATTTGGGCTTCATGAAGCGCGAGGAGCGGTTCTTGCCCATGACTTGATCCCAGCTTTGATCGAGCCATGCTAGACCACTGCCATCGATATCAGAGCTGCCTGAAATGGTGAGAGCCAAGTCCTATTTGAAGAAAGCAAGAAAAAAAACGAAGTCAGTATTTCGACCTTGCGGTCAAGATCAAAACGTAGGCATTCTTATACTTACACTCATCCATTTCATCTGCAGAATGAACGTTAGCCAGCTCCCCTTGCAGGTCAAAAGTGGTATAGCACAACTCACATTATTTGCAGGCAAGTGAACCCATCTAACCTTGACGTCTCTAGCTGTCCAACTACTCTCAGCAATGCCGTCCTCGGGCCCGTACTGCGCATCGAGCTTATGCGTCTTCTCCCTCGCCTCGCCCATAATCTCGTCCGGTCCCCTAACGTAGATTACATCTTTGACCGTGTCGAATCGCCTCAAGAACCCCGAGTGCTTGTCGAAATCGTAAAATTCCATCACGCATGCCATGTAGTCGTCCAACAGCTCTACCGAGTGCGGCATGTACATGGGCTTGTCGCTCAGCTGCTTGACCTGCTGCATCGCACCAGCTGTCTGCGTCATGGGCGGGTTGCGCAGGATCTGCAGAATCTGTCGATACGGGTGGCTAGGGTCGTTCAACTGCGACAGGTTGTCCTTGCCACCGCTGTCAGCCTCCCCATCCTCATGCTTGTCCTTGGAGGGCTTGGCCCCTTTCCCTTCGGTGTCGGATTTGGTAACCCGGCTCTTCTCCTTGCGGTCGTTGACGAAGCTCTTGGCGATGCGTTCTGCAGCCTTGATGCGTTTATCCCGCCCAGGCGTTGGGACACTGCTGTGCAGGAGCCACCAAACGAGTTTTGGATACCCTCGGTAGGCCGCCCATTCCAGAGCAGACCAGTTCTGGGAGATGGTGAGGCGTACATGAGGCTGTATCGTTCTGTCCTTGGATAAAAGGACCCGTACCTCGTCGTGAGTCTCCTTTCGCTTTGCTAGCCAGACCATGAGGTCCTCCTTGCCATCTATCTCACCGAAATCGGCCACCTGGAGTTTCTGGAGAAGCTGACGAACGACGTGTGGTCGCTCTCGTTCCATCGCCACACCTAATGCCGTCCGATTGTTCTTGTTCCGCCACGCTAAACTTTCCCGGACCTTTGGGTCCTGCAGCAGAACCTCGACTCTCGAGTGAAAGCCCTTTGAGGAGGCCATATGCAATGCTGTTTCGCCATCCGTCGTGAGCAGCAAAGGGTTAACGCCCCGAGCAAGAAGGAGTTGAATAATTTCCACGTGCTTTCCTGGGACGGGAACGATTCCTCCCGTGGTAATGTCAGGCTCGGGACCTAGGTCGGCCTCGGCCAATTGCTTGGCCTTGTCAAACTCGGTGCAGGCTGCGTGATGTAACGCGGTCCAACCATCTTCGTCCATTGCGTCAATGTCCGTCGTCTTGTCGAAAATGACTTCAACCATCTCCTTATAACCCTGACGACACGCATAGTGTAGTGCGTTGAGCCCTTGAGAGTCTACAACGTCGACGTCAACGCCGTAGTCTAGGAGTAGCTCAATGACCTTCATGTGTCCGTTGTAGCAGGCATTGTGAAGAGCTGTGAGAGAAGCTTCATCGATAGACTTGTGATCGATAAGCTTCTTGAGGCCATCATCAGGTAACGTCTTGGCGTGTTTAAGGAGCACCTCGGCGACTGAGGCGTACCTCCATTTACTGGCGCCCATGAGTGCCGTGTTTCCGTATTGGTCGTACTTCGTTTGGTCGGCGCCGGCATCGAGCAGAGTGAGGATGACATCAGTCCAGCCGTGTCTCGAGGCAAGGATTAAAGGTGTGACCCCTCCATTGTCTGTCATGTCGACTAGCTCTTTGCACGAATCGTATCGGAGCAGAAGCTTGACAATCTCGATGTGCCCGTAAAAGGCTGCTCGGATCATAGCTGTATCCCCCTCATTCGTCTGTGCCGTGACTGCCGAACCCCTTTCGATGAGCTCCTCGACGATATCGACGTGGTTGTTGGATGACGCTGTGAGAAGCGGCGTGAAGCCTTTGCCATCTCTGCATTCCTTATTTGCGCCTTTGTCGAGCAGTAGTTTAACAATATCAAGGTGACCCTTGATACAGGCTGTGTCCAGAGCCGTGACCCCAGCGTCATCACCTAGATCCAACAATGCCATGCCCTCCTCAAGCTCTAACAATGCCTGACAACAATCGAGCCGCCCATAGTCAACAGCCGTCATGAGCGGTGTCATGCCAGACTTGTCGGTTAGCTTCAGGGAGTCCTTATCCCGAGCCAAGATGAGATTGACAACGTCGAGGTGCCCTTGCCAACAGGCGGCGTCGAGGGGAGTGAGCTTCTCTGCATCCTGGTCGTTGATGAGGGTTGGGTCCTTTTCCAGTAGAGACTCTATCAACTCCGCATCTCCATTGATGGACGCAGCGTGGATCGGTACACGATCCTGGTGGTTACGGATCGTCACGTCGACACCCTTTTCCAGTAGCTTCCTAGCAACAGCTGGTCTTTCCTTCCTGACAGCTGTATACAGCGCCGTCTCTCTCGCGCGGCCAGTGACATTGAGATACGGGACCTCTGACTGGTCGATGATGCTCATGACGACTTCATCAACTGGACCTTGTGGCACATCATCGGGGAGCTCCAAAAGGGTCTGGATAACGGTGGAGCCATCGGCTTGCTTCGACTCGAGGTTATCCTGATTTCGGGAAACAAAGTTAAGGCCATGCTTGGCGCCATCTCTCCAGTTGATGTCGCGTAAGTTTACGAAGAAGGTTTCTTGCTCCTCGGGTCCCCATCTCCTACCCATCGGGGATGAATCCCTGCTCGAGCTTGCTGTAGTCGACATGGCGGATGTTGCACTGTTGATTCCGCCTTACATGGGTATCGTATTGTATCGCGAATATGTGAGTGTTCTTTCCTTTCCGCCGGGTAGTATTAGTACCAGCCCGCGCTTGGCGAACGGGGATGAATGGAGAGAAGAAAAGAGTTGGAAAGAAATAGCGCCAGCAGCTGTTCCCCTAGTATGATCACTCTCTGTGGCTAATGTCCTCAAAGACCGCGGCACACACATACACACACAAACAAACACAACAATCAAAACTGGAGCAGAAACAAGGCAGCAGATATAGAGAAAAGTATCAAGTCCAGCGCGACAAGGAAGGGGTGGGAGGGAAATTCATGTATATGTACGGAGTAGCATTGCCCCAGCTTAAAATCCGGTACCATGGGAGCCGCCAGAGGGAACAGGGAGAAGGGGGTCTCTTAGTTCAATCGAACTTCTTCCCTACCCTCCCCCCCGAATCCCCAGTCTGGTCGCCTGGTGGATGGAGGTGGTGGGTGTGCCACATCCATCTCTCAGCCCTGTACTCCGTCCATACGCATATTCCGACACAAGTGGCGCGCCGAAATGGTAGAGCGCTTACTCGCTTATAGTAGGGGTGCAATGGAGTAAGAGAGGTGACCACTTCAGGACTTTGGTTAGCTATTATTAGTCGGGAAGTGGGCAGCTGGCCATGAGCTGCGGCGAGCTGCATCTGGTTCGCACAACAAAAGGCAAGAAGTAAGAGGGGAAGAAGAAGAAGAGGAAGGGGAAAAATGATGGATCCATCCCACCCTCCATCCCACCCTCTGGAGAGGCGAGGAAATACATACAATGTCTCTGGGTAAGAGAGAAAGAGAGAGCTTTGCTGAGTTCCTTCCCTCCCCCGAAAAAGCAGACATGTACAAGTACGAAGTAGCTGAACGTAATTCGGCAGGGGCAACCCACCCCCCTGGTTCCTCTCTCTTTTTTTTTTTTTTTTAGCATTACGGAGTACTCCGTACTAAGAAAAATCTGGCTGCACGAAGCCAAAGCCTACCCGGAGGATTCTACAGACCCAGTTTCACTGGGCTAGCCATGCAACGGTAGCCCCCCCCTTTCTTTCTCCAGTTCACCCGCCAGGCGAGCGCAAGGTTACGGGATAACTGTTGCTCGCCCGACACTAGGAAAACTAATGGCTTTTAGTAGAAGGCTCTTCCCGTCAAGCCCGTTCCGTTCACACAAACACGCGATAGCATCTCATCTCGTCTCTCATCTCTCTTCTCATTTTTGCTTCATTGATTCCAAAGGTACCAGCATAATACATCTCGTCCATCGTATCTCGTTCATCGTCTACTTGTAGTAGTACGGAGTACTCCAGACTTCATAACACAAGAAACATCATGCTCATCTCCACGCTTACTGCGGCGTAGAGCGTCACCAGTCAGCCTTGATTTTATCAGCAAATGAAATTCTTGCTTGCACTATTTTTCTCCATCAAAGCTCCCCCCCGCCCCCCCAAAAAAAAAACCACCACCACCCTCATCATAACTCTTCATATTTAAGCCCAGACCTTCAAAAACTTCTCATGGAACTCTGCCTTGAGTCGTCTGAAAGCCGTCAAAACGTCCAAGAGCCCGCCTCCTCCGCCTTCCCACGACGGCATTGGCTCTGACGATGCGTCACTGCCACCAAATGATGATCTTCGCCCATCGGAGATATCATCATCGTTGGCATCTGAGAGCGCGTCGGCCCAATCGTCCATCACAGCCCCCCGAGCTCTTTTCCCAACATTCTCCTCAGTTTCCAAAGCCGGCCTCGCTCTCTGCATGTCCTCGTCATTCTTTTCCATCTTCATAACCGCAGCCGCCTCATCCGAATTCTCTGGTTGATCATCCAGGTAATGCTCTTCGGTGTCTTCCTCCTCTCCCCTCATATATCCCTCCAAACTGGCAACTATGGCCGCCATGACAAGATCAAAGTCCTTGAGATATTGCCACACATCGCCTCCTTTGATTCCATTGTCCTTGACAAGCGTTTGCATCTGTCCGTGCTTGTAAAAGTCGTACAAGTAGGCGTTAAACCGGGTCTGCGTATCGTAAGGCCAGACAGGAATATGCGGAATTGCTGCCTCTTCTAGAAAGACGCCCCCTCGAACTGTATGACACAACTCATGAATAGATTCCATCTCGTCACTGGCCTTGGATAAAGCAACAAAAGGAGAGCGAATCCTGGCCATGGGTGCTGAGGTGTTGTTCGTGTCACTACTTGCAACCGTGACCTGGGTAAAAGGCAACGTGTCGTCTGGAACAGCCTCCAGATTATGGCCAATGTAGGACTGTACGTAGCGCTTGAAGATGCCCAGGGTTTCTTTGTTGTGTGCAAGAAGCAATGTAGCCGCCTTGGTGGGCAATTCAGGGAGAAAGACGATCGAGGATGACCTATGTACCTGCTCGATCCGTATCTTAGTATCACGAATGGAGATTCGTCCAAATATGTGACTCAGCACCAGCATGAGTTCTAGACATACTCGCTCAGGGTTTCTGTGGACTTTGCTGCACAAGTCATGGAAGTAACCCCCTTTCAGGAGCGAGTGAAAGGCGAACACGGAGTTTTCCGCGAAGTAAAGATGGTTGACGAGGCTTGAGAAGTTAAGGGGCACCCCTTCCGCAGAGAGCAAATGCTGTCGCCTGAGATACTCGATCGAGAATCGTAGATGGTGTTTGATGGAGTCTGCAGACTCGGGTCCGCCAAGATAAAGACGTGTCTGGGAAAGAAGTGATTCCACAGAACGGACAGCAAAGGAAGAGCTTTTTGTGCCGTGTAAGATAGTCATGCATCGGAGAATAAGCGATGTTGAAATGGGAAACTGGCCCTTGAGGTCAGGGAGACGGGAAGACATGATGTCGTAGACTCGATATCTGGGGATACCGTTGAATACTACATTTCCTAAAAGATCAAACCCACGACGACCCGCGCGGCCAGATGCTTGGCGGTAGTTCTGGGCTGTCAGGTACAGGGAGTCACCAGAAAAGATGACGGTCTTGCAAGGCATGTTTATGCCCAGAGCAAGAGTCCCAGTAGCAATTACAAGCCGGAGATAACCTCGTCGGAAGAGCATCTCTACGCTATTGCAGGGTTAGTACCATCTAAAGCAAAGGTGCCACATGACTTACACTTGTCGATACTGACGGTTCATGCCAGAATGGTGAACCCCAATACCTCGCTTCAGTGCGTCGATTTGCCACCTCTGCAGGTTCACATATTTCAAATCTCTCATGAAATCTTCGAATTCTGAAGCTTGCAGCTTGGTGTGGTCGGCAAAGCTATACGGCTCCAATGGAGCTTTTGGGTCAAAACTTTCCCAAGGGCTGATTGGTTGGCTGCCTTGCTGCTGAGCAATGACATTCCGGGTGATGGTTTTGTCTGGTTCTTCCGCTGCCCTATTCCTCTTCTTCTTACTTATCTCATACCCAAGCTTGACCTCTTTTGGCTGGTGAGACTTTTGTTGCAAGTACTCATCGTATTGTTGCATCTTTTGAAGCCAGACCGGAGATTCTTTGTAGATACCCTCGTGATAAGTGAGGAGTCGAAGGATCTCTCGAGCCGCTTTCTCACATCCCACGCGGTCGTAATTGAAGGCAAGAGCAGGGAGCGCTCCTTGTCTATGGAGATCACATGCCAAACCAAATAGAGTTTCGATATGGCTGAATGTGTTTGCATCTGAAGCCACTGGGTTGAATCTGTCCTTAAGCTGCTGTAGTGCAGGACCACCTTGCCGCAGGACATCTCCAAGAGCTTCTTTCAACCGAGCCTCCCACTCAACTACGTGAGCCTTTGTGACCACATTGGGAAAGAAGGTGGTCGGATCGAGCTTGTCGAGGTCCTCATTTGAGTCACCAGGCGATATACGCTGCATCTCCTCGAATAGGGTCAGGCAATCCCGGGATTCGAAGCTTATTCCGCTTAGAGCCTCCCGGTTTCTCTGAGAAAGAGACACGATAGGATGCAGAAAACTGAGGTGTGGACAACATTCGTCACCCTCATCTAATCCGGGCACCGGCAGCCTCGACGTTTTGGATAACCCGCTGAAATGCTTGTCCTGCGGCTTCTTTGGCTCATAAATGAATTTGCGTAGTTCTGAGTAACGAACATTATGAACAATCATGTCCACCTGATGGCCTTTGCTCTCTTGTGATAGCTTTAGCCAATTCCGGAATTCTTCAGGGTTGCCAACTGTGGCTGACAAGGCCGTGATCGGGCATGGTGACTGGAGGAGGAGTTGCTCCCACACGAGACCATCGTCGTTCTGGCCGATACAGTGAACCTCATCGAAAATGATGCGCTTGACCCTGTTGGACCATGAATTCGAAGTCATGGCGTTGGTGGGCGACATGAGCATGATCTGCAGTACATGAGGGACCGTGACCAGTACTTGACAGTTACGGGGGTTATTGACTCTGTAGTCTCTGGTATGAATAGCCCAGATAGACTTGGCCTTGCCGTGGTAGTTTTTCGAAAATCGAGCCTCAATTTCAGCTGCGATCTGATTGACGAGTGCTTTCGTCGGCGCTACGTATACCAGTACGCCGTCATCGTCATCCTGGAGGACTTTCTTCATCGCGTAGAAGGAGATGAACGTTTTACCTGCCGAAGTAGGGGCAATAACCAGTTGACTGTTGTTGGCGTCAATCGAGTCAAGGACCTCTCTTTGCCATGCGTCCGGATCAAACGGCACGCGATCATCGGCCTTGCTATCAAAGGACCTCTCCAAGTACGGCCCACCATATTCCAGCTGAAGCAATCTGTAATCCTTAACGGCCTTGGGAACGGACCGCAGAGCATCAAAGTCGAAGTCGAAGCACAAACGTCGATCTGTATTTGCCGTGGGAAACTCCAGCCAGTCGATCTTCAACACCTTTGACAGTGACTTGAGTGATTTGGTAAAACGAGGCGGAGATTCAATCTTTGAACATTGCAGAAGCCATTGGAAAGACATCGCAACGAGATAGAGTCCCTGGCGAGATTTCTTCGAATGGCCTGCGCGGGAACTCTCCCAGAGCTGGCCAAGAATGTGGCAAAGGAACAGTTGAATCTCCGCACCTAATGCAGAGACTTGACCTTTGGCTGCCATTGTGTGATAGTATCCTTCGACCCTGAGATAGCGATCCACAAGATTCTTGATCTTCTCAAACTCAGCAACTTGGTTCTGCCAGTAACCCACGATTTCATTGGCCTTTGCTTTAGCTTTTGTCTCCTGGATCTTCTTGGCCTCTGCAAGGGCAACACCTCGACCTCCTGTCTTGATGTTGTTGCCCTTTTTATTTTTGTTGTCCTTCGCAAGCTTCTTAGCATGGGCCTCAGACTTCTTTGTTCTTGACACTATTGGCTCGACTGCAAACCCTTTACCTACAGAGTTTGTCAAGCTCTCAGCATACGACCGGACATCTGCCATTCTTCTCTGACGTTTCCGCTCGGCCCTCCAATCGGGCTTTTGTGGTTTTCCATCCACAAGGCGTCGACTGTTATGCCAATGGTGCAAATCTTGGAAGATCTTCTCCGCTCGGGTGTCAGTACTCTCAGTAACTTCTTCTACTTGAACATCTGGGAGAAATTTGTCTATCACAGGATGACTGAACGTGAGTACAGTGGGCCTAGGGGTGCTGTCGGCCGGTTTGTCCTCGTAGGTCCCTGGCGCGGTCTCGAAACTCGCCTCATCCTGATCAAAAGAGGCACCAATCAGCTTGATGTAATGTCGGGCCTTTTCCACGACAGATTGATCGAAAGGTCTCTGGTATCTGAGGTTTCTCATGATTTCAAGGAAGATCCGACCATCAATTAGGTCAAAGGAATCATCTTCAACCAACAAACTCCCGTCAAAAAGGTCGAGTGTATCCTCGTCAAAAAAGACACGTGCAGCTTCAGAGAAAGCCCTCAAGTAGGCGGCATCACTGAAATCGTCAGTGTGACTGGTGGAGTCTTCTCGAGTTTCGCAGAAGTCAGCAGCGTCGAGGCTGTTGGCTCGGTGCAAGGGGAGATCAGGATTGCGCTGTCGGCCCTGTAGGCTAGTCGACTTCAGTGTGGCGAGGTGCAGTATGAGACCGTGAAGCCTTGATGCCGCACCTATGTCCTGGTCTGGAAAGCAGTCTCTGATGGCGTTGCCAAGTTTCAGAGTGATATTTTCTCGGCTGCTCAGGCCCGGCAGCTTTGAGGCTTCCACATGATGGATAATTTGTTCAATGTGCTCGTGTGGTGGATGCTGAGCCACGGAAGGGTATTCCACCTTCTTCAAGACTTTGAGTGTAGGAATCTCGGAACCAATTATTGGTGCGAATACCTGACATAATTGTTAACCTTCACGAGCAGTGTTACCTGGAGTGTGACGTACCCTTGAGCTCTGCCATTTAACGAACTGAATGAGCGCAACATTTCCCCATTCATCGAGGAATGTGTGGATCAGATGCTTTAATGCAAGAGTGTCGTCCTCCATGTCATCGCTCCCATCATGGCACATGAGGAAGTGAACAGTATGCTGGGTCAAGTACTGATGAAGCTTGTCATCTTGAGGGGATGCAAACCTCAAGATGCGAGGCCGAGACTTGGAGTCTTCTGGTGACGGGGAAGGACGAGAAAGGTGTCTGATGAGAATGCTCCGTGCGAGCAGGTATTTGTGTGCATCTTCCTCTCTGCTCTCGCGTGGCACACAAGTCTGTGCGAGCGAGTCAAAGAAGATGACATCAAAGTTGCAGTCTCGTCTGTAGAGATTGCTCAAGAAAAGCTCGACAGCATAGATGGCGTGGAGAAGTTGAAAGCCATCTGAAAACACACGTCAGTACCAAAGTCAAGAGTGACAAAATCCAGGTGCACGATTCCCTACCCTTAAAGTCAAGCTTCGACTCTGAAGAGTCAAGACAGTGGCGTATGAGGGATTCGCCGTGGATGGCAAAAAGGCCTTGGCCTGCAAAGTCGCCGACAATGTCGATGTCGACGGGGCGCAGCCTAGAGTACCACTTCACGAGAAGCTCCTTCTTACTCATTGCATGATCCATCCTTCCTTCCCTGATGAAAGGGAAGAACGGGGTGTTGAAGTAAGTAAGCTCAAGTCAGTGTTTCATGCGTCGAAGGGAAAAAGAAGAGGGGAAAAAAGAACTCGCAAAGTAGAGCTACTTTGATGTGTCCAAAGGGTTTGTTGGGGGAAAAAAAAAAAGAAGAAAAGGTTGAAAGAAATATGTTCGGATGAAGAGTGAGGGGGGAAAAGAAGGAGGGCTTAATGTAATATTGCTCGCTAGGTAGGATAAGGCTACCAGCTACAAGGCACGCACGCATAAAGATTGCCTGACCATGTTTGCTGGCCGTCAGCAATTGGTTGCATCTGCCAGCACTGCATCAAGCATGCAACCTTTGCTGCCTCATTTTTCTGATGGTGGTGCGCAGGGCAAACAGATGCTGTTGGCCGCCTACTAAGTAGTAGTACACGTAGGTAGGTAGGCCTGCAGGCGACCTGTAACATCATCCAAGCCCACCCAACATGCACGCAAGCAAATCGCTGCCCAGACTTACAGAGGAAACAGGCGATTCTTTTCCGCATGAGTGTCACTTTGAAACAAAAAGCCATTTATAAACATGTATAGATATTTGTACCACTAGTATTTACCTCGAATATACATTTCAAGGATTTCCTTGGGTTTAGAGCCCTTTAACGCCTTCGCAATGCAGGGGATATCGACCGACTTCCCATCCTAACCATACAGACATAGTAGAAGAACTATCACGCCCAGAGAACATCATATTATCCCGACCGTGAGACTCTCTAGCATACCGCCTGTTTGGCAAGCTGCCTGGGCTGTCTCAACTTCGACCTTGACTCTTCTGTGCAATGTCCTGAACGACTCATGCAGTTCGGCTGAGCCGCCCACGAATTCTGCATACAACTCCAATAGCAGCAGGCCGACCTCGACGCAAACGCTTACATATCGCGGATCGCTGACATGGCCACACACCCATTTGAGGATGGGTTGTACCGTCTGCTCGTCTCTCCCTTCGAGAGCATCACGCATTGCGCTACGGTGTCGCAAAGCCAGCAGGAGTGTAAGCACGTTGAGAGGGGCGTATTCCGGTGACTGGCGATCCAAGACCTGATCAAGCGCAGTGGAGTATCGAGCGTGGCGGAGGTCCTTTTGCCATTGACGCTCCTTGGCCTTGACAGCGCGTGCCTCTTGGGCGATGACGACGTCGGCACCCTCTCCAATCATGTCAAGCTTTGTAGCCGCCAGCGCATTCCTCTTGCGCTTCTTCTTCTTAGCGTCGTGGGCGTCAATATTCCCAGCTACAAGGGCTGCCATTTCCTTCTCGCGCTCCTTTTCCTTGGCGACCTCGGCTCCAGTCTGGCGGGTCCGTACGCTCATAACGCCAGACTGCATGCCCACGACCAAATGGCGGTCATCAGATTCGATGTCGTCCGAGGAAGGAATGACTTTGAGCGAGAGAACTGGCGACTGGTACTTTGTGCTGAAGACGACGTTCCACCCGGTTGTCTCGAAGACTTTGACGTGACCTTCCAAGCCACCAGTGACCAGCCGGCGCCCGTTGGACGCCAAGCTAAGCGAAGTGACAGTCTTCTGATGGTTGGTAATTGAGTGCAAAGGCCGTGCCGCTACAAGGTCTAGTACGCTGACGGCATTCTCTGCAGCAGCGAGCAGGGTGGTCCCTGATGGCAGTGACAAAACATCCTCCACAGGGGCTGCGTGCTTGAACGTCATGACCGCCGAATTTGTACCTGTCCTGGGGTCCCATAGTTTTACCGTCGAATCGTAGCTACCAGACACGATCATGTTAGACATGGTACCGGGCATGAAGTTGGCGCAGCGAACGTAGTCGTTGTGTCCAACAAAAGTCTTGACGGGGTCATTACTGGGCAGATCCCATAGTCGCACCGTCCTATCGTCACTGGCGCTGAGCAGTGCCGTAGGGTCCGTAGGCGAAAACTTGGTCGTCCAGACCGGCTGCTTGTGCGTCGTCCATGTCTTGAGGATAGCACGAGACTTGATGTCGAAAACCTGTATCTTGCCTGTTTCTTCGCCAGCGACCAAAACCCTCCCGTCTTTGCGAATCTCGCCACTGTGCGCAATGTCGCTGAAGCGCGTGATGCTCTTAATAAGCTTCCTCGTTCTGTTGGAGAAGATTTGTACGCGGGTACCCGTCGTGACGGCAAACATGTCACTGTTGGAGGAGATGTGGGTGACGGGGTAGCTCGTCGGCGAGGAGACGAGGATGGCACTCTTGAACGTTTTCCAATAACGCTGCTCGGCCGTGATGGGTGAAGGACCCGAAGGCAACTTCACCTGCGGCAGAGGTGCCACTTGCGCAGCCATGTCTAATTAATTAATTGCCCTTGTCGTGAATTGGGGGTTGATAGGTCGATCGTTGGACCTCCTGTTGTTGGTTGAAAACAAGCAAAGCGTCGTGGTGGGAGAACTTTTTTTTTTTCCAATTCAGCATGATGATAAGATAAGGCAGTAAGTAATACGGAGTACTCCGTAAGGTACCCAAGGTATTTGCATGGCTGGTGTTGTGGGTCGGGCTCCGGCCGCGGGGTCTGCGTAGCTCTGTTTGGGTGAGGAGGTAGGGAGGCTGCTCTCATAACCCAGCGAATAGAGGACGCGACTAACCAAGGCACCTAACCTAACCTTACCTTTGCCTCAAGCTGTGGCTGTAGTATTTATTAACAGTTAGGGATATGGAATTCTCGCAAACATTGCTTTATGTGATTGTGTAGCAACGACATTTATCAATCATCAATCTAAAGCGATTTGTGCTGGACTCATGTAACTCAGATTCTCATACATATATATATATATATATACAAATTTCGCGGGATTTGCACCCATTTCCACAGCTAAATAAAAACAAAAACGCCGTAGATGTTTAATCTTGAGTTTCAAATCCCAAAAGGCATCGAAGCAACATATCGTACATCGTTCTAATAGCCGCCGCGACGCCTGGACCTTCCGGCGCCAATATCTATTCTAGACATCTCTTCCATCAATGCCATGTTGTTCCCTCCACCGTTGGCGCCGCTCATGATGGGGACTTTAGCTGGAATAGGTGGAGCACCTCCGTAGCCAGGTGCGTGATTTTCACTGGCATAATTATAAGCTCCGGAGCGCGGTCCGCCGCGAGGTTGGTACGTAAGTTGCCTGTCCTGGTAATTATCAGGCGTTGGCGCAAGCGGGGAGGTGCGGGGAGGTGCAGAGTTTTGGCTCTTTTTATGAAGACGGTTTCTGTTTGCCGCCGGTACGGAATGTGGTTCGCCTCGATGACCGTAGGTCGGTGAAGCTGTTGCTGTCGATTGTGCGGGACGCGCAGCAATGCGGAGCTGTCTCCTCCCGCTCGGTGGCATGGGCTGGGCGCCGGCTGGAGATGGTCTCCCTCGGGCCGGCTCAGGAGAAGACTTCTTTGCTTCGGGCTCAGGGGCCCATGACTCCATAGGTAGATGATCTGAAGGATCAATCTCCCTGCCATCATGAGTAATAATCTTTGCATCCGGATCTGTCCCGAGTCCCTCCTGAGACGACGGGATGTTGGTATTGAAAGCATTATATGAATCGGGCCCATACGGCACGGAAGACGACCTCTCTTGAGGGGGGGCAGGGCTGACAGACTTGCGGCGAATCTGATGCTGGGGGCTTGGGTTGGGATTGGGCGAGACGTTTCGCCGCATCACCAGTTGATTGTTTGCGCTTGGCATAGGAGACACGCTCCTGCGCGAAGATTGCTCATTATAGTTCTGAGGAGCAGGGTTGGGGGAAACACTGCGTCTACTGCGCAAAGATTGGTCATTGTAGTTCTGAGGAGCAGGGTTAGGAGAAACGCTACGTCTGCTGCTGTAGGATGCCTGCGGCTCGGGACCCCCGGAGTATGTAACATCAGGCCGTCTCTCGTAGGCTGCTTGGTCGTAGGTTGGGTTGCCATACGATGGCTGGGTATAGGTGGACTGCGAATAATTCTGCGCATAACTGTGTGACGGTGTAGACGCAGGGTTATAAGAAGGCGGGGCCTCAATCATGTGTCTGCTTCGCGTAGACGTGTTTTGGTTGCTATACCTTCTATCCTGGCGCCGATCCTCGTAAATACGGTCTGTGATCTCCTGCGATAGAGTCGGATCCAGACCGGGCACCAGAGACGGCGGCAGGGCTTGGACCCCGTAAGTGGACTGCCGAGCCATGCTTGCTGGCACTAGCTCATGCCCTTGTGGCTGGTAATGATCCTCAGGCGGGCTGTACGCAACATGTGAGGGGCCGTTGGCATGCGAATAGTCTGTGGGTGCCGGGAGAGCCCGTTGTTCATATGCCGGGTGCTGCATTGCGGGCGCGGAGCCATTCTGGTAGGGGCGTTCCCCAGGCGCTGGCAACGCGCGCTGGTCGTAAGCCGCCTGCGCAGCCGGTGAAGACCCGTTTGCATGCGAGTACTCTGCGGGCGCGGGAAGAGCGCGCTGATCGTACACCGAGTTATGCACGGCAGGTGAAGAGCCGTTTGTGTGAGTGTAGTCGTTTGACGGTGGGAGGCCGCGCTGGTCATACACCGGATTATGAGCCGCTGGCGAGGTGCTGTAACGGGGAGCAGCCCCAGGAGAATGGCTTAAAGGTGCTGTCTGCTCAGATGCTTGTTCATAAAACATCTCATCATGCGTAGATCTTCGTGCCTGCTGACGTCGGGGAATCGGCATCGGCTGTGTCTCATTCTCAGGTACATCTTCAACCGTAGGTTGCAACGATCGATAGTGGTTCTCAAACGACGGCTCGTGAGGATGGTGTCTGGCCAACGACTGCTCATAAGAGGGTTCGCGCTGTAGTTGTCCCGCATTCGATATCGCTGGAGCAGAGTCATACTCTCGAAAAGCTGGGCGGCCAGGATAAGAGGGCATCGAGTGGCGGTGGGCCTCCTGCTTCAGAACATCATGTCTCATTCCATGAGTAGGAGTCTTCTGGGAAGAACTGTCATAGCCAGCGTAGACGAGCTCTTGGCCACCGCTATTGTGCCTCGATCGGTGAGCAGGAGGTGGCGGAGGTGCTACCTCAGCAGGAGGAGGAAGGGCTTGTCTTGGCGACTCCCTCGGGGGAGGCTGACTGTAGAGCTCTGGAGGAGCTGAACTTTGATGACCACGAGGATCATGAGGCGAATGATGGTATGTAGGAGCTTGGGGACTATACTCGCGGCCATCATACATGCGCGGCGGTGTCCCATACTGTTGCGGCGGGTGCCTAGGCGGTTGTCGAGCCACGTCCATTCGGGGCGGAGTCGAGTATGAATGAGGCTGCATATGCGACGGCGCTGTGTGAGGTGAGGGAGGATGCCCGTACGGGTCATAATGATGGTGACGCATCGCTGGAGGAGGGTTTTGGTGTTCAATACTCTGCGTTGGACTTGGTTCAGGTTGGGAATGAGATGGATGTTTCGCGGGAGCTCGAGGCGGTGTCTGATAGAGATCGGCGGGAGGAGGAATCGCCTGGGGTTGAGTCTGTGGTTGAGCCTGAGGGGCCTGAGGTTGAGGAAGTGGAGGCTGAGGTGCTGCTGGAGGAGGAGTCTGAGTGGCTTGGACCACAGGTGTTTCTCCTGTGACAGGGTCCGAAGGGAGCGGCCGCCTCTTCATGGGAGGAGCCGGCTGCGGCTTCGGCGATGCGTCCTCGGCAACGGCTGCGGGCTGTGGACGAGCTTTAGTGACAGGCTTCTCAGGCTTCGGTCGAGAATCGTAAAAGGTAATCTCCATCCTGATCTCGCCTGCATACTTGCCCCTGCAAGTCAGGTTCTGCCATACATCGCCCTGGCCACCGCCAGGGATGATGATGCCCTTCAAGTCGACCCAAGCATCGCCTATCAAATCCGTCCGCTTGTCGTCTGTGAAGACGGAGATTTTGAGCTGGTAGTAATCAGGTGAATCATGAACTGTGAAACGCAGCTCCTGGTCCCTAGAGCTGAACGTCAGCACACGCGCAATTGCCCTCGCGAGCGTAGAGGGAGGGCTAAGCTTACCACTTGGGCGTCTGTCCACCACGCACATCAGTCGCTGTCTTCTTAGCCTCCTTGCCCAATCTTGCCGCACAGTAAGGATCCTGCTTCCCGATAGTCTTTCTATTTGGTAAATTCTTTGCCCTGTCGACAATGGCGACGAGGGTGCCGATCTCGGGCCCGTCAGCAGTCATGTCAGCGAAGATGCCTGCTGAGTGTGCGCCCTTGAATACGGGCGTCTTGGTTTTGGTAGCCATTGTTGTAAAAAGAAGGAGCGGAACCGGCAGGCCTTCGCTGTCAGGACCAAGGTTTGCCGTGGCTTGACGTCAAAAAGTTGGTAGGAAAAGCTGGGCGATTTTTGTTTACATGGGCGGTTGGGCGGCGGGGTGGTGACCAAAGAGCCTAATAACAAACGAATGACTGCAAGTACAACGGCAAGAAGACGTATGACCCCCAGGGCTGCATAGAGAGAACGAGAGGGAGGGAGGGAGAGAGAGGAAAGGTTATTTCAAGAAAGAGAAGAGTATTTCCAACAGCACTAAATTAAGAAAAGAATGCAGGAGTAAAGGTTGTATGTATGCAGGAGGAAAAGGAACTGGGGGATTGGATTGGGAGAAGGAGAAGGAAAGATGGATCTACTCCGTACTCCGTACTGCTGCTACTACTAATGGTTGATGTTGTGCAGATAGATACCTAGCTGCGGGTTGCATTGCATCCAGGCCAAGGAAAGCTCCAGTGCCCGAAAGTATCCACAGTCATCGGATCTTTTAGCGCGGTGCGGTTGGTGGTTGGGGGAGCCTGAAGCAGCCAGTTAGCCAGTGAACCAGTGAGGGTGCCTGAAAGCCCAGCGTCGTCGTCGTCGGCGCGGTGGCTGGGTGCCCAGAAACAGAGAGGCTGGGGCCCACAGCGTCGCGATACGTGCGATATTATACAGGGGTCCCCCCATCGGGCTCTGGACGGGTTTCGAGGTTTTTTGATACGCAGGGTATCCATGTCCTTGAGGAAGAACGAGGACCTGAAATCATCGAATCTCTCTTTTTTTTTTTCTTTTTTTTTTTTTTTCCCTCGCCCGAGCCAAGTCATGGCTTCTCAAAAGGTTGAGCCTCAAATCTTGCATGGAATGCACGAATTACTTTCAATAGTCGGTCTTGGACATCGGTATCCCTAGCAACAGCACCGCTACTCCGGCAGAAGAGAGACATTTGACATCAAGCATGATTCTGAGTTCCAACATTCGTGCAATCAATGTCGTATTTTCATCGTCATTGGAATTTCAAGAACAGCGCGGAGAATCTGTGGGCGACTGTCTACCTGCGTGGGGTTGGCGGCGTTGACTCTGCCATTTCACAGCCACCTTTACTGCGCGTTACTCGGAGATCAGTAATTGTATACTCCGTAATATACGTACAGAGTATCAGAGGGAGCATTTTGCTCACTCATCGCCACGAAGCTGACGCAAAATTAACCTTGATTAGAGATGTATCTTTTTTTCTTTCGAAGTGTATTACGACTCCCCTTTGTTTCTTCAACGATTTGGTTAAATCGATCCTCATACTACGTCCTACGCATATCAACGTTCTACAGATTGCATGTTGATGATACGCGACGCTTCGCTGTATAAATAGCAACGCAGGAGGCTGATCTTGACATGTTTGGAGTTTCAGAACGAAAGTAAATATAACCGCCCATACGCTGACAAGTTTAGTTCACAGCCATTATCATGCACATCTTTCGGCAATGAATGAGGAACTTATCGTAGCCCTGCCGTTGTTGTTGTTGTTGTTGTTGTTGTTGTTCATTCTTATGTCTCATCGCAAAAGCTTACACTATAGCGAGACAACGCGGCGGTTGTGAACATGTTGCAATGGTCTCCAAACATGGGGAAGATTCATGTGGTCATGGGAGTAAACACACGATTAGGCCATGTTTCGTGAGCATCTCATCTCTGGCGCTCTGCAAAATGTCTTGCTTTCAAGCCTTGTTGATACCATTGTGATTTGATTTTCATTCATATTAGCTCTATTCTGGGGCAATCCATGCCTGTTCCGGCCATGCTCCCTCCCCTTGCACAAAAGTCTCACTGTCTTTTTTTATTTTCACCAATGTACCTAGCAGAACAGTGCTTCACCAATCACAGCTGCGGCTGAGGAGGTCTGCCAGCTGCTCTAGGTTCTTCTTATCAACCTCGTCGAACCCGTCAACCGCGGCACAGTCAATGTCGATAATGGCAACCACCTCCTTGGTCTGGCCACCGTCGCGGCTTGCCACGATTGGAACGACAATCTCACTCCGACTGTCACCGTCGCAAGCAATATGACCGGGGAAGTTATCCACGTCCTTGACCAGCTGCGTGGTCTGTGTTTCGGCCGCTGTTCCACAGACTCCCTTGCCGAAGCGGATAGTTTGGCAGGCTACCTTGCCCTGAAAAGGTCCGAGGATGAGTTGCTGCTTGTCAGTTGATGGGTCCAGCGTGTAGAAACCTGATGTCGGTCAGCTTTTTCTTCTTCCTTTGGGAGTATCGACGGCCAACGCACCAGCCCAGTTTACTTCATGGGATGGGGGCGGTAGGGACTTGTAAGCATGCCAAAGGAGAGAGGCTGCATTGGAAAGATTGCTTTTTATCATTCAGCGAACCCAAATTCATCATCAGAAGCGAATGCTTACTTACCAGACCTATCGTCAAGCATTAGCCCGCGCCCACAACCTCGGTAGTTTTTTTTTTTTTTAGTTTTCTCTTTTTTTCTGAAATCACATACCCAGTTCCGTTGATCTGTGAAAAGACCTTCGGCTTGGAGCAGAACCTGCTCATAGGCATCTTCTTTGGAGATGTCTTCCGCAAAGTTTGAGGCGTCTGCGTGAACCTATCGATCATAAGCCGATCCCTTCACGTACATGAAAAAAAGAGTCAAGGGTCCCATACCATGGCTGGCAGGGTTTCTTGTCGAATCAGCTCTTTGGAGACCTTGATGCATATAAAGATTCCAATGAAGTCGGTCAACAAAATTTGGTGCGACTAGAAACGTTGACCCGTATCCGGCAAAATTCGAGGTTCCCCATCGCCAGAGTGGATGGCGCCATACTTTTCGGGACTCGGAAGCGGTGTCTAGCGGTCAAATGTACATACATGTAGCTAGCGATGCTGGTAATTGGAGAAGCAAAGACGGCCGGCAACTTGTATGTGTATAATACGCTTGCTCGCCTTTGTGTCAACTCGCTTACCTTGCCTAAAGATTCTTTTATGACATAATACGGTCGGATAATCATTCAGCCTTTGTGTGCATACATAGCTACGAAGTACTAGGTACTACATTTACCACTACTACTTAGTAGTGGCAGTACGGAGTCCTCGGTACCATCATGAAGAAATCAGCCCTCGTTTTAATCTTATCTAAGAAAAAGCCGGTGATCTGCTACTAGCCCCGAAACTAGTGGTCCGTCTGACGGCGGAGATGCACATGCAGCGCAAACATGGTTGTCACTGTCATCAGTTGGACGTCAATGCAGATACGATCTGTGAATACAGGCATTAAAAGGCGAATTCGTTGGTATACATAATACTCTATACTGCGTAGCGATGCATCCGGTCTACCTGCCGAACAAGACAGAATCTCCAAAACCTCGCGGTGAGCCCCACGGATAGGCGCTTTTTTCCTCCACAGCTTGGGCAGATGCAAAAGATGTAAACTATTCTGCATTGACGAATCATATACCACGTCAGCTGCTCGAGGCCAGTAAGACGCCAAGAAAGTAAACGATCTGTTAAAAAACAAGGGGGTATAATTGGTCATTTGAAATCCGGTTGATTGACGGTTAAGAGATGCCTCGATTTACGGCTGTTTGATATGGGACAATATAGTATTTGCTTTCTGGGAGGCTACAATCATTCATGCCGGTATTTTGTGTTGCGAATTCCCATCGCAAGACACCCTGAAAGCGCTGCGTTTCAAAAGGCGGGATGCTACTTTTTTTAGCGTCGTAGGGGCCCCTCGAAGGTGGGAAGGATGTTGGTGGGTCCAACGTCAATCGGTCCCTGAAAGTTTGGGGGAAGCCCTGCCAATTTTCTGTGAATGGAACCTGTCGGCAGCCTTATTTTCATAAATTCGTCGCCAGCCCGGCCATAATTGTCTACCTAGACATCTCTCTCCTTCATATCCGACTTTTCCTTCCCCAGTCACCACCCTCTAGCCGCCATGAGCTTTAGGGCCATATGCCGGCCACATGCGGCCGGAACATACACGCGGCTCGCCTACCCCCGGGTCATATATGCCTCAGCCTTCACCGTTCAGCGCTCCTCACCGCGCCTGTTCTCCCATTCACGATACCTCGAGAGCGAGTCTCCAAAGACGAACAGCAGCGAGAAGGGGCCATCTCTCGAACATTCGCTCCTGAACCCTCCTGAATCGACCCGCCCTCCACCGATCGAATTACCCGTTCGCGAGAACTACAAATCCGGCCCCAGCTATGTCTGGAACGTGGCTAGAACCATTGCCAAGTTCTATTGGAAGGGCATCAAGCAGATCAATGCGAACCGCAAGCTATTAGCCGACAAGGTTTCGCGCACGCCCAAAGGCGACCGGCCGTCGATTCTCAGTCCGTGGAAGATTCCCGACACTTGGTCCCGCGGCGACTGGATCTTGCTCTGGCGGGTTCGCCACGACTTGATGCGGCTGCCGCTGTTCGGTCTGATGCTGTGCACCATCGGGGAGATAACCATCCTGGTCGTCCTGCTGTTCCCCGCCATCGTGCCGCTCACCTGCCGCCTGCCGAACCAGAAGCGCAAGACGATTGAGCGGTCTGAGGCGCGGAGAGCCGACATTTTTCAGCAGATTGACGACAAGTACCCTCAAGGTGTGCTGAGCTCCAACCTGAGCCAGGGCGCTGCGAGGAGCCTTGTTCTCCGAAATCTGTATCTGACTGGTAACATTTGGGAGACGGTCAAGGCTACCCCTCCCGGTACCTGGGGGCTCAAGGGCAGCGCCCACATCAAGTACCTAGTCGGCGATGACAAGAACCTTCTCAAAGACGGTGGCCCTCAGGGGCTCATCAAAGACGAGCTACGGAACGCCTGCATGGAGCGCGCCATTGACGTTTCCAACAAGAGCGAGTCGGACCTGCGCACTCTTCTCGGCGATTGGCTGCGTCTTACCAACGCTGAGAGTGATGCTGAGAGGAGACGGCGAATGCTGACCCTCCTCCTCACGAGGTAAGTTGACATGGCATCTAACCACTGATACGCAACGACGCTAACAAGAATGCATCAGACAGGAGCAGTGGCCGGCTAACCGGGACTTTAAGCTCCCTGAGATCGACCTTTGAAGCTGGAGGCGAAGCGGGACTGGAAGCCTTGCAGCTTGATGCGAATCATTACCGCCAAGTTTAGTTCCATATCTCTCTCTTCTAACGGATTTACGCATGTCAATGAAAACTATGGAAGGGCCCAAATCACTTGCGGCCATGGGTAGACGGCCGTATGAGTATATGTACATTGCTGCTTCACATGCACCTAGACTGTGTATAAAATAAATGACTAGATTAACAAATCTGCACCTACAATCAACTCTTCCATGACAGGCTAAGAATGGAAATGTCTTAGTCCTTTTACACACGTGCTATTGTATATACGAAGTACATCGTACCTACTTTGACAGCTGATTGTCGAGCCGATCTTCTTATTTCCGACGGGTAGAGCCGATTCGAGTTGACTTGCGTAGTATTAGTAGCTTCTTCTTCCTCCCCTCCGCCCCCAAGAAAAGAAAAGGATGGGCGGAAGCGCGATGACTCTTGTGGGGAAAGCTTCCGAGGCGCACAGCAACATGATGTCAGGGAACGAACCGCGCTTCTACGTTGCCCCCGTGTCCCCGTTTCCCCAAGGTTCCTACCTACGGAGTACCTGTAATAAGCGGCCGAGGTCCGCATCACATGCTGGCGCCGCGCCGCCCGGCAAATGGACAACGAGGAACGGGTTTCCTCCCTCATTTTTATTAAACCCCCATCGACGAATGTAAAACCGTAACGTTTTCCTTTCTCTCCCCCTCCCCCCCACGGATCGCAAATCCATCTCTTTTTTTCATCATCATCACCCTTTACACTTCTTACCCACCACCGTACCAGCAACTTTACCTCTATTCACACGTCTAATACATCCACACAATGTCTCTCAAGAACGGTATGTCGGTGACGGAAAGGGAAGGGAATGCGATGATAAGCCCGCGACGGTCTGGCTGACATGTGCTCTTTTTTTCTTCGTTCTTTTCTTCATTTAGACAAGTTCCCTTCCTCGGCCGCCTTTGACGCCATCAACGCCGCCCTCAACTCCGATGAGGGCGAGCGCAAGGAAGCCATCAAGCAGGGCAACGCCGTCTTCGCCTTTACGCTCAAGAACTCGGCCGGCGAGACGGAGAGCTGGCACATTGACCTCAAGGAGACTGGCAAGGTCGGCACCGGTGTTGGTGCCAAGCCCAGTGGTAAAGCTTTTCTTTTCCCACTCCCTCTTCCCTCGTGCTGTAAAGTCGCTAACCTCTTGCTACGTTTTCAAGTTACCCTCTCCCTCTCTGACGCCGACTTCGCCAACCTCGTTGCCGGCAAGGCCAACGCCCAGCGCCTGTTCATGTCTGGCAAGCTCAAGATCAAGGGCGATGTCATGAAGGCCACCAAGATGGAGCCGATCCTGAAGAAGGCCCAGACCAAGGCCAAGCTGTAGGCATGACGCGTCCCGTTTTTTCCCATGTACACATACAATCAATTATACATATTCTGCATGATGGGGGGGGCCTTGGTGTTGTAAATTGAGACTTGACATGGTCCGACCTTTTTTTTTTTTTTCGGGGGGTAGTCTTCTCGGAAAGCACCAGTCTAGACGACAGAGAATACCATTTGACAATTTTTGTTTTATTTAATGCACCAACTACTTCGGCTTTACCAGGATCAATTATGCGAATTCGGGAGCCGCAATGCGTTACAAACTACTCGCGAGGGCACGAATAATCCCTACGGCTTCTTCCCGTACTTCCTTGACTATTTCCCCAGCCGGCTGCCTCCTAGTCACGAGTCCAACACCAGTTCCGCTGCATCGTCCGCATCGTTAGCCAAATCGACACATAGGAGAGGGAAAGGCTACTTCTACTTACGCCCATGTGCCAATGGCCTTCTTGGCATCATCAGCCGAGTATGTGTCTCGGAGGTATTGGTGGCATTCTTCCACCGAAGACCCCTTTATGAACTTTTCATGTACGGGACCGATGATGGCGCGGGCGTCGTAGAGCTCTCCCCAAAGCTCGCTCTTGGCAATATAATCATTGAACGGGGACCTACGAAAACCGTGAGTATGGGATACGAGGGCCTGGTGGGTTTGTATCGGAGGGGTTGGGGGGGGGGGGGGGGGGGA
>PXOB01000182.1:0-87308 GCA_003012115.1 Trichothecium sympodiale
AAGCCTTTAAGGAGTAATGCAACTATAGATATTTATTGATGATACCCTCAAAGATATAATAAGCTCTTTCAGAAAAAAGGAAAATAAATCCTGCCCGTCTCCCACGTCTCGCAGGGCTGATAGGCTACCTGGTGCTCTCTTACATGTAAATGAATTGTTGACCGTACGATCAATCACTTCAACCATGTTGCCCAAGTGGGCCGATACAAGAGACCAGGAACTTGACCTGCTCGGCGGAGTCTACCTTGGATTTAGACATTTCTGCGATGAAAAGTTGCGATGAAAAGAAAAGAAAAGGCGGGGGAAAGTCTGTATCAAGGCTGTTAGTCGATTTTCAGACGAAACATTAAAGCGATGGATGTCGATTGCAGATGAATGATAGACGGCAGAGAAGGGACGCAGAGCCACGGAGACAAATAGTCTTCTCACCTTTCAGGAGGAAAAAAAAGATTAGCAATCAAAAGCTGTCAAAGAAATCAGAAAGTGTCAGTCAGATATGCCAAGGGCGGACCGGTTGGCGTTTGTACGTACCTTTTAAAGACGGAGTGTTGCTGTTGCTGCAAGCTTTGCGTTGATGGCTTGTCGATGTAAGGGGCGAGGAGGATTGGGATTTATGTGTGAGAGGCAAAGGACCAAGTAGGAGCGGAGGAAGAGGAAGCAGGACAGAGGTGGATTATTTATTTATCTCAGAAGCGAGAAGCTGCTCGATTGTGCGGCTGACAATGTGTTTTCTTTTTTTTTTCTTTTTTTCAGGGCAACAATCAATGCTTTACGTGGTGCGTTTGTTTTGTTGTGTTAGATCAACTCGCATTTTTGACAGCCGCGGCCAGCTGGTGGGCTCTCGGGGAGAAATATAAAATAACAAACACGCCCAAACAATGCGGTTGAATTTGCAGCGCCCAGTCTAATGTGTGTGTGTTCTGATGTTATGTCACTTGGTATGTATGGGTTTTCGACTTGGTGGAAGTTTTTTCCCATTCATATTTCCTCCCGAGGTTCGTGCTGCTCTCTCGAGGGCAACAACAACAACCATAACCATCGTGACACTAATCCTCCCTCACCCTCCCATCCAAACCACATCATAATGCCAACAACATCCTCTCCAAAGGGCCAATATCTCCCATCTCAACCCTTTTTCATAGCTATTAGCTAGTAGCAAATAGGATATTTTTAAAAGAGAAGAAAGAAACGAAAAAAAAAAAATTTGTTTCGTTTAAAAAGCATCGACGAGGTCATCCTCAGCCTTGAGCTTCTCGCCCTCGTCCTCCTCCTCCTCAACCTTGACCTTCTTCTTGCGAGGGGTGACGGGCTTCTTGGCGACGCCGCCGGCCTTCCTCGCAGCAGGCTTGCGGGGAGAAGAAGAGCTTTCGGCGCGCCAGCCGTGGCGGACCGACATTTGGCGGAAGCGCTCCTTTGCGCACTTGGCGTCCTTGAGGCTGAGGTCGACGGCAACCTTGTCCCAGTCGGCGTCGGGCTTCTGCGTCATGTTGTCGAAGACGGCCTTGATGAAACGGAGCTCGCTGGCGTTGAGGGAAGAGGGCGTCTCGCCGTCGACTTGCTTGGGAGGCATAGTGAAGTCTGGAAAGGAGAGAGAGAGAGTAAGTGTGTGAGACTTATGAGACTTGACTTGCCCGGTGTATAGATATCAAGTCTTTTTTATCTTACCTTTTTGTAAAAAAAGAAAAAGAAAAACAAAAGAAGAGAGAAAATATTGAACTGAGCACACAAAAGAGTACTTGATGGTCAAGGGGGTCTCTCTGATGAGATATGCTTTGGGGTAACGTATCGTTGGTTTGAGTATGGATGGCGGAAGATGATGGGGGTTGACGACGGTGCGAGTGATGGATGAAGTGGGTGGTGAGAGTGAAGGAAGTGATGAGGTTATTTGGCTTGCAGCTTCTATGCCTTTTGGGGGGGGAAAGAAAAAAAGGGAAAAAAAAACGAGCATCAATAACATTACAAGCGAGTTACTAATTAATATCTGCCTGCAAAAGGGCTGCTGCACTCGCCATTCGCACGAGTTGCTTTTGTCTTGGGAAATCAGGCTCGCAGCTGCAGCCAGGTGCTTTTCTGGAGAGCGCATTTGACGTAACCGCCTCAGGCAGTCGGGAAGCCCTGGTTTGCTGCTCATTGTAAAAGGACGTTGTCTGACATTTTTTGAACCGTTAGCCAGTGGGTTTGACAGTAGCAAATAGGTGGTAGCACGATGACGAGGACCGCATGCGATGTATACTCATCGAGAATATTGAAGTCTCATCTCATCCCCCAGAGTCTTCATTATTTTCTTTTCATCCCGTCGTTTTGACTTATTTAGCTGACCAACCCATGTATCATCCATCCCCCTCCCCAACGAGACCTCAACTGAAAGACGAGAGTCATCCATCTCATAGATCAAACCCTCCATCCCCCTTTCTCTGAAAAATAGTCCTCCTAGATGCGCGCAGCACTAGAGATATATGACCACCAACTCAAGTGGAATCTTGAACAACTTTCGTCAAAAGTTTAGAAAGGATCAGTGGTGTAGGTGCCGTAGAACTTGGGCTCCTCGTCCTTGACGGGGGAGGAGGGAGAAGAAGCACTGCCGTCCTGATTCATCGTCTCGTCCTTGACGGGCTTCACGTCGGCGTCATCATCGGCCTTGAC
Source organism: Trichothecium sympodiale (assembly GCA_003012115.1). Classification (NCBI taxonomy): domain Eukaryota; kingdom Fungi; phylum Ascomycota; class Sordariomycetes; order Hypocreales; genus Trichothecium; species Trichothecium sympodiale. Next base: position 2,644 of record PXOB01000182.1, read on the forward strand.
GGCGGCGGCCTTTGCACCCCTCTTGCCCTTGGCGCCGACGCGGCCGGCAGGAGTCTTCCTGACCTTTGTCGGAGTCGAGTTGACGGAGCCGTCACCACCGCCGGTATCCTTCTTGGTGGAACGACCGCCAGATGGGGTAGTGCCATCGTTGATACCGAGCTTGCGCTTGACCTGTCCGAAGCGGACCTATTTTTAAACAAGTCAGCATCATCATCATCTTCTCACATGCACACACACACATATATATACCACGGTGAAGAGGAAAATATGAAGGAAGGGGAGAGAGACGTCGTCAAACATACCTTCGCGACCTCGGCGTTTTTGAAACCTTGTTCCTGGGCAACGCCCTCCCAGTCAATATCGGCACGGTTCTTGGTGTGCTTTACGATGGCATAGAAGAACATTGCCTCCGAAGCGGTAGGTTGCTTCTTGTTGTCAGGGGTGCGGCTTGGGTCACTCATGATGGGCAGGTGTCGAGTCGAGTCGAGCGCTGAAGTTCAAAAACAACAACAACAAAAGTCAGTTTTCCAGAAGACCGAAGATAAGAAAAAGAACTCAAGATGTATTCCATAAGGCGATTCGATGCTTACAGAAAGTATTCAGGTTGAAATGTTTTTGGAAGAGTTGAGAAATTCAAGAGGATGGAATTGCCAAAAGTTTTGAATGTTGCGTAGCCGAGTAGGGGAAGAAGAGAAAGCGTGCGCAACTTCAGGTGCGAAGAAAGGAAAATTATGGCGAACCTTGGAAGCAAACAAAGATTTGCCTTGAATGTTCTGCTGCAAAAAGGCTTGCTTGATTGAAAGCGTGCAACTGTTCCCAGCTGCCTTGGTTTTCTCGTGCCGATTGTTCGGGCAACTCGGGGTGAGTTACAGTCAGCCACCTAGTATAGAAAACAATGTGCAGCACAATAGCATTTTCTTCTATTGGATTCCAACACCCCATTGTCTCTAAATGATGTTGGATTGGAGTTTTCCCATTGGTTCAAGCCTGGCCAATTACTGTGAATTCTTGAAATGATTGTCAAAAGAAACACCACACGTTTAGTCAATCCATACAAGACAGCATCAAGTATTGCAGGACATGGATGCCAAAACACCACACGTATAGCAGTGACGACATCAAGCATTATTCGAGAACGCCCATGTTCTCTTGTACAAGACTACAGTTTCACGACCAAGATAACATGTTTGAAAGCTGCCCTCTGAGCAGTGCGTGTGTGTGTGATTTGTTCTGTGACGTCCTCCCCCTATAGCCAGTAGCAAAAGTTTTTTGGTAGTGTACATGAAAAAGAAAAGATAGCAAAGCAATTATCCATGCGGGTGTTCAGTCATCCCTGTCTAAATATCCGTCAACGCCCTTTGTCGTTCAAGTGTTCCAGCTCGCTCTTCGCGAAGCTTCAAAAAGTACCATTCGTCAAATCATCACATAGACCGCCAACCTATATCCATCACATCGAGTTTTTTCCTTCTCCCAAAATTCAACCAACATCCATCAATCCATCTGCACCATCAGTAGGACCATCTCCAGGGGTATCACTGAGTTGGTTTGGGGTGATCCGCTTTGATTAGAACAGAGGATAGTTCGGGTCCACGCCACCCTCAGCCTGGGGCTCAAACACGAAGTCAGCCATGTCAAAGGTAGAGTCCTCAAAGGCTGAGTAGGGAGAGCCGGTGGTGGCGTTAGCTTCGCTGATCAAGTCCATAGGAGGTGAGATCATGGCAGGAGAAACATAGCCCTGCGCGTGAGCCTGGGCAGGAGCCATCAGACCACGGGGACCAGACATGACGTTGCGGTTGTCCAAGGCCTGAGGATTGACAAGGCTACGGCTGGGAAGAGACATGTTGTCACTAGCAGGAGTCATCAGTCCCACCGCGTTGAAGTCTTCGAGATTGTCGGCGAGGTAGGGCGAGTTGTTGGCGGATGCGGCAGGAGAGAAGCCGCTCATCATGTAAGGATGAGGAGGCATCATCTGCTCCAACTCGGCGTACGAAGGTCGGCGCGGACCGTTGGCAGCTTCGCGATGCATACCAGCTCGGCGAGCACGCTGGCGTCCGACACGGCGGCGCTGTTCGGGACGGGTAGGGGCCGGGTCACGGCCAGTGACGGTAGCCCTGAATCGGGAGAAACGCATGCGCGCAGCATGTCCGTTCGTGATGGGCTCAAGAAGCACGGGGTCATTGGCCACCTCGGCCCAGTCAATCTAGCCAAGTGTTAATAGGAGTGTGTAAGGCTCAGAGGAGAATATCAACGTACATCTTTAAGGCTCTTCTGCTTTAAAATTGCGAAGAGAAAGCGGGCCATAGCATTCTCGCTGTTAGGAGACATGCTGTTGGCGTGATGAAGAATAAGGTAAGTATGGTCTTGGGATGTGGTCTGGCCGAGGAGTCAGTCAAGCTGCTATATCAGGCAGCGGAGTAAGGGGCAGGGAGGGGATAGTAGAGCTTAGGATGGGCAGTGGGCAAGGGGCAAAGGGCAGTGGGCAGAGCCTGGTAGTCCGTAGGTTGGAGTCTGGAAGAAGGTAGATGAGATGGTGAGATGCGATATGAATCGAGACGAGATGACCAAGTGTGGAAGTTGACTGACAGGAGGAAGTCGAAGAGATCGAACGAGGTCGGGAGAAGGCGGTTTTATAGGCAAAAGGCAGCAAACCTAGGATCACCCAGATGACCCTGCCTGCTATTGTTTCGATCGTGAACAGTTGATATGCATAGAGTCGTTACGTGCTGAGGTGAGGTGGTCTATCGTGAAGATGTGATAATAGTATGATAAAGAAAAGACAATAGAGCATAGAGGGAGACCAAGTGAGAACAGTGGGAAGCCTCAGGATGCGGAGGGCGAAGGGCGTAGTTCCTTATATGCCATGAAGGCGGAGATTCGGGTCGGGACCCATTATCCAGGAACGACAATAGCTGAGCGAATCAGTAATTGGATCTATTGAATCAAACAGTGCAGGCGAAAATACCCATGTCAAACATACCGCCATGACAAGGATGCTACGGGCTTGTCCTCTGCCTCGAGCTGCCGATGAGGTATGGCATGGTGGCAAAGCGTTGTGAGCATTGCGCTTCTGCTTCGTACCCATGTCTGAGATGGGGCAGCTGTTGCCTAGGCTGGTTCTCCGGAAGTGGTGATGGAGGGGGAAAGTCTCTTGGTGGTTCAGCCGGCGCGACACCGCGTAAAGTGGTGGGAAGTCACTCCACTAAAACAGCGCTAGAGGAATCGTTAGACGCAAACACTTAAGCACCGACCCCTGTAAGCGTCCGGGTGTGCTGCATTATCAATTAAAAATGCGTCGGCGAGGACGAGAACAGAAGAGGAGATGAGTAAAATGGTGTCGTAAGGCTGGAGTCGAGAATTGTCGAATGACTGCTTCTCAACAACAAGCTTCCGAATTCTTCATGATGCCACGCAGGCGGCTTGATCATTTGCGACGCATCGCCCATCTCCACCCAGTCTTTGCGAATGAAACGCTAAAAAGCGGTACCAAGCTTGTCGCTGGTGAGTCACGGAAATGCAGAGAGACCCCCAGAACAAAAGAAAAGAGCCAAGTCCGTACTCCGTGCTGGGCCGATTGAGATCTGAGCGGTGGCCAGCCATCCAGATGGGGAGGTCTGATATTGCGGCGAGTCGCAAGTTCCCTACGACTGGAATTGACGAAGCAGCCCCAGATACTGTCTTGCAATCGAGATTAGCAGTTGCAGTTGTACATATGGTCGTTGTAGTTGAGAGCATCGGCATAGATGTTCCTGTTTAATGGGTTTCAGCAGCCGAGGAATGCAGGTGTTGATGGAAGTCTCTAGATCTACCCGACTTGGATCGTCATTGCAGCGACGATTGATGATGGGAACCTGTCTGCTGCTAGATGCCGCCCTTGTGAAATCTTCTCCCCTCCCTGAAGCCTCATTTCAAGTTGCTTGTGGGGGGTGCGATGTACATGTCACATCTACTCCATAGACTTTTTTTTCCTTCTGGGCGTGGGATTCCAAATGGGGTGTAGCTGACGTCGCATTAGCAACAGCAACAACGATGCGAAGAATTGTTATTCAACAACCACAGGCGCTCCGGACTTGGGGAAAATTGGCAGATGAACAACCTGAGTGCGAAAAAATCATCGAAAAGTATTACAAAAGTGTCCATGGTAAGGCAGTGGCGTGAGGTAGATGTGATGCGTCGTGGAGGGGACGGGGTGAGGTGGGAGGGAGACGCGACGGGCGCGCACTTTTGCGGGACACAGTGTACCCACCGCTACGCCAGCTTACCACGAAAGCACGTGAGCCCTGCTCCTGCCTCCTTGCCTCCTTGCTGCAGGGGCCCCTCGACGGATTGGCAATTCCGCTGCGATCCTCTGTGTTATCTCGTTCGTGCCTGCCTTGCTGCCTGGCTACTGAGGCAGCAATTCAAGGGGTTGGGCTTGACAACCTCATCGGAGAGCTGTCATCTGTTCAAGATTGCTGTGTGCCAGCTGGGCCTCAACCAAATCGTTGAATTTCATCTACAAGTAGGCCCTACCTCTGAGCACTGAGAACAGGCAGGCTGGTGGAAGTGATATCTCATCATCCCAAGCGAAGATCCACTTCCCTACAGGAGAGAAGGTGGTGAGAGATCACGCCTAAGTAGACTCCGAACAAAAAAGGCAGACAAATGGTTCGAAATATCGAGACGATGCTATATCAATAGGTAGCCGTGGCGAATGAGTGTAGAACACATGCGCCTTGCTCGAGTGCATGAGCTTTCACATCCCACAATGCATCACAAACGTGCCTCCGAGAATGATATTATGTCGCATGTGCTCAAGGCAGGTGTCTCGGACCAACATCACCTCTTTACTGGTCTCTCCCTTTCTGTCACTCCACCTGATGGCTGCCAGCAATATACAAGTACGTAAATACCATACATTAGAGGTAGTTGGGTTCGTACTTGAAAGCGGATCTGTACGGGCCATCAAGCGCAAAAGCTTATCACGGTACAACGCGGGTTGCGAACCACCAAGCACCTATAAATAAGTGATATCAATCATTGACAAGCTATTTGCGTGTGGACCATGCTTGATAAGGCTGGCTCTTGTACAGCTAAACACCAAGCCATCTTGGAGGTGACGGTTAATATTGAGTATGCAGGTAGTAAATGCGCAGTGATTGCCCGCCGCTAGCGCACCCTCGGACCTGCGTCATCCAGAGCTACCTACTGCATCACCTCAGAGCTTTGCCCCACGTACAATCATCAAACTCCCATCAACTCAACGCACACCATACGCCAACTTTCAAATGCACTACTCTCCATCTTCCATCCACTGCTCAACATCTCCTAATACTTCTGGGTTGCAAGTCTCCGACGAACGTAAAGCCTAGTATCGTCTGCAAGCTGTCCCCAATCCGACTCGCAATAGCTGCGAATACCCCAACGCGAATCGTCACCATGGTTAGTTAGGCTCCTTTTTCTTCTTTTTCTTCTTTCTTTCTTGCTCATTCGAGTGCTCTACATTGCCAGCTAACATGTATCAGTTCTCCTACAGAAACGATCCGATGATGAACGCCATGCGAAACCACCGGCGACCCGTCATGCAGCGATTCGATGAATACTATCGATGCTATCCCATTATTATGGCGCCCGGAAATGCACGACCAGAACTGAACCATGGCTCCAAAATTATCCTACCGCCATCAGCTCTGGACAAGGTGTCAAAGCTCCATGTACAATGGCCCCTCTTGATGGAGTTAATCAACGGCGAGAGGGAGAAGCACTCACATGCCGGTGTACTCGAGTTCATCGCTGAGGAAGGTCGTGCTTACATCCCGCACTGGGTATGTGAATGGACGCGCAACGGCACCATATATGTGGCTGACCAGACTATAGATGATGCAGACATTGGGGCTAGACGTCGGCGACATGATACAAATCCGCACAACATCACTCGAACTGGCCCGCTTAGTCAAGCTCCAACCTCAGTCCGTCAACTTCCTTGACATAAGTGATCCCAAGGCCGTGCTCGAGAAGGCTTTTAGAAACTTTGCCACCCTCACAAAGGGCGACGTCTTCAACTTTGAGTACAATGACACAGTCTACGACGTAGCTGTACTCGACGTGAAGCCTGAGACGGAAAAGATGGGTGTCAGTATGATCGAAACTGATGTATCGGTCGACTTTGCACCTCCAGTTGGCTATGTCGAGCCCGAGAGGAAAAGTGGTACCAGCACACCGAGAAGTACCAAGGGCGGTCTTCCTGTCGGCGGCGTGATTCACCATCAAGGCACCATGGCCCAAGCTATCAACTACAATTCCATATCACCAGCGGTGACCAGCACACCGACAAACTTCTTAGGCGAGGGTCAGCGTATGGGAGCCAAGAAAGGGACCAAGGACAAGGAGGTGAAGCCAGCGACGCCCGTGCCTGCGGAAACAGCACCTGTAATAAAGCGCCGCGATGGTGCCCCTGCTCCGCTGCGTTTACCTGCAAATAAGCTGTTCTTTGGGTACGAGATCAAGCCTGTCAAGACCCAAGCCGAGAAGGAAGAAGAAGCCAAGGGCGCGAACAAACCTCAGTTTGCCGGACAAGGGCAGACACTGAGGGGTGCTGTCAAGCGGAAAGGCGGGGACGACGACAAAACGAAGGGGTCGGGCAAGCAGTCACCTAGTGAAGGCAACAGGCTGGATGGCAAGAAACCTCGATGAATGGAACGGTTGTAATATCTCTTGTCATGCATTCTGGGAGAGCCCATGTTACTGTTATGACAATCTAGTCACGCATCACGAGCAGCATCTTAGTTTTCTGGAGATTCCGGCTATTTTGCACACGCCTTGAATGTATTCCTTGTGAAGTCAAAGAGTGTCTCTACCGAGTACACGACCACGCATCTCGCAAATAGCAAACTCTGAGTTTGAATAGCAAACGTCAAAAGATTTTGTACTCCCAACTCCATGTAAGCAATAGTGAGTTCTCAGAAGAGTCGGCGAGGTCCGAAGACACTGGCCAGAAGTTTGCAACAACATATAGCGCAGTACAAGAGGATCCCCAGCCTAGAAAGCACCACCAGTCCAGGTATCGAACGCAGCTTCGCCATGCTCGCCGTGGCTGTCCATCATTGAGTTAGTCAAGATCTCGAATGCCAAAAACGATGAATACGCAGCACTCACATCATGTCATCTTCCATCTTCGGCTGAACCTCCATCTTAACCTTGGGGATTCTCTTGCCCTTTTTAGTCGGGGTTTCATCGTCGTTGTCGTCGGCCTCAGCCGCAATATTCTTGCGTTTGGATGCAGGGGTGCGAGTCTTCTTGGGAGTGGCAACGGGAGTAGACTGAGCGGACTCTCCTCCTACGTTGACGGCGTTGTTGCCATGGCGAGCCTTGAACTCCTTCATGATGGTCTTTGTCCAATGCTGACTTTTTCAAAGATGTTGGCCGTTTATGCAAAAAGCGAATGGGGAGTTGTTGAAGGGGGAGGGGGAAGGGGGCGGACGACGTACGAGATAGCATCCTTGGTAAAGTCGTGACCGAGCGTGCTCATGATATCGGAGACCTTGTTCCAGTCGTACTTGGGCTTCTCTGACATGAGAGAGGTCATGATGGCGATGCAGAGGTCTCGCTCCGCGTGGTCGGACCACTTCTTGTTGGACCTGCCCTCGTTGGCCATGGTGATGATGCCCGTAAAAGCGGACAGACAGACGGTCAGTCAGTCAGCTTTGGCGTGGAAAACTATCGGGAACGACTAGATGGGATCAAGCTTTTAGGACGGAAAGCTGGGAAGTAAAGGAGGAAAGTTTGAAATTTAGGTGAGAGGTAGGATGTAAGACGGAGGGAGGGTGGTGAATGAAGGGTGGTGAACGGAGGATGGGAGATGGGAGAGATGGGAGATGAAAAGGTAGCCCAGTAGGATCAAGCAAAGAGGGCAAATAAGTCGTGTGGTGGTGCTCAATGCCAGCCCCCCCTAAGGGCAGAGCAAGCACTCAGCAGACACAATAAACCGTCACTCGCGCACGCGTGGCCAAATATTCTTTCACATTTTCATGTGCGGGTAACAAACAACCCAGCCAGCCAGCCCCTAAGGGTAATATATCACATATTAGGCACTTGCAGCAACGTTTCTTTCACTGGCATGCTCGAGACTCGACTCGATTTGACTCTCTATTGCCCAGCAAAACATGTTTGCGGAAACCTTGGATAATAACTTCCAAGCAGGCCAAGCAAGACCTTTCCTCTCAGTCCTCAACGTTCAGCGGTTTATACTGCCCCAAAGTCAACCCGAGATTTCTTTTCTTTTTCTTTTTTCCTTTTTCGTTGAGACCGTCCCTAGGACTATCTCATTACAGTGCAGCATGTTCATATATCTATGACGCAGAATGTGCTGTATAATGTGCTATACATAATCACCGGTGTGTGGAATAATTCAAGTAGTCTGTCTCATGATGCCTCAATCCCGCAAGTCTCATTGATGTGTATGTCCTTGTGAATAACAAAGCAGAGTGTCACCCCTCAGATTCATCCGTATTCATAACCACATTTCATCATGTATTCTTAAGAGACACTACCATAATACCCCGCCCGTCTTGGTATTCCTTTCACTTTCACTTAACTATGTAAGGCCATTGCACGTCGAAGGGTGCGACGGATGTGTAAAGTCTCATGACGACTAGCTTTCCATGTAGTTGTAGTCGGACAGCTGGGCACCAAGCTGCTTCTTCTTGGCTCTATACAGCAGAAATTAGTCAGCCGCTCCGAAAACAAGCCATAGTGATAATAAAAGTAGTTATACGTACGGGGACTTCTTGGTCTTCTTGGGGGGTGAGGCCTCGGGGGGGAAATCATCCTCGTCTCCAGAGTCGGAGCGCTTCACGGTGACTCCGGCGTCCTTGGGGAAGATGCCTTCCATGCCAGCGAGAGGATCGTCGTCGTCGTCAGCGTCCTCATCCTTGACGACCTTTTCCTTCTTGGGCTTGCCACCGGCGGCGCGCTTCTTGGGGGTCGACTTCGGGGTGACATCCGAGGCGCCATCCTTGAGGGCGGTCGAGTCGCGATTCTTGCGAAGTTTCTGCACGTGCTGACTATAGGAAACATTGTAGTCAGTACATGAGGGTTATGGGGTTGAAGCAAAAGCATGAAGTTGATAAAGGAAAGTACTTGATGGCATCGTAAGAGTAGCTGTAGCCAAAAGACTGCATCCGCTCAGTCACTTGGGTGATGATAGCCTTGGTGGGTTTGAACTCCTCGATGAATGCTAGTAGAAGAGCCTCGTGGGACTGAGCATCCCATCCACGCTTTTGGGCCATGATGATTATGGTGGTGGTTGTAAGATTCGGTCGAGATTGGGAAGTGTTCCTAGCGGATGGCTCGGTAGAATGTATGATATGGTTGGGAATAGGTTCAAGAAAGGACGGAAGATATTGAGGATGGGGAAGTAGGAGTTTGAGATGGAAAAGTGTGTCGCGCAGAGGTACCGCAGCGGTGCCAAATACACGAACAGTTGTGAGCAACTGACGCGGGAGTGAAGGAAGCGCAAACACCCAAACATAATGTAGCAAAACAAAAACAAAGAGCGCGCAAAGCGTCAGCCAGAGAGAAAAATGGCAACTTTACCGCAAGGCCCCTTCAGTGAAGGTGTACCCCTTGTCCCTAAGCTCTTCCATGATGGCGGAGATCTCAGGACCAAGCTTGATGTGCTGGAAGAGCGCTATGAGGATATCCTCGTGGACCTTTGGGTCCCATTTCATGGTAGCTCGACCGGCAGGAGGCATTGCGATGTACGGAATGTAAGGGTGATTTGATTGTCTTCGATATGGTGAAGTGCAAGTAATCAAAGTTGAGAATTGAAGGTTTTTTTTTGGGATGTAAAGTGAAGATATTTGGGGGGGGGTTGTAAAGTAAAAGGGTTGAAAGGGAAAAAAGAGTTGATGAACGATGTGAAGAGAGTTGAACTGCTTTACTTGTTCGAGGTAGCGAGGATATGGAGCTGAAGGGTCGCCAAATATTTGCCAGGTATCAAAGATGCACAAGTTTGAGACCAGCTCAGGCCCCATTTCAGTCTCAACTGACTTCTTCTTCTTCTCAACGGCAGCAAACAAGTAATTGATGGGAATTGATGGGGCCGCAACATAGGACGAGGGAGACAGATAGAAAAGAGTTTCCTTACCGCAGAGCCTCCCAAGTGACAGAGTGACCGAGTTCCTTGGTGTAGGCCTCGAGCATGGCTTTGTTCTCCGGGGTGATGGCTTTGGCGTTCTGGATCATGGTGTAGAGGGCCATGATGACATGAGCCAAAGTGTCGGTGTTTGACCAGACGCCAGATGGAGGCATCTTGATGACGAATTAGAACGACTAGGGAAGTTAAAAACTTTGTAGTAGAAAACGCTGTGGCTGAGCTGAGAGTGCAGCTGAGGGTTTGGAAGAGCCAAGGGATCGAATGAGGTGTTGTTGTTGTCGTTGTTGTTGTTGAGGAAAGAAGGAAAAGGTAAAGAAAGGAAAGGAAAGGAATTTCTTGGTAGTTGAGAAGCCCAGTAATACTACTACTGTAGTACTACCTTAGTAGTGCCATGAAAACAGTACATGCCGTGAGAAGCTCAATAGACGCGAATCAAATCTTCACGGCAAGCACCAACTGCCCAAGCACGCACTTATTTGGATCAAAATCCAAGTGCTTGATAGGTACAAACACATGACATGCTCAAGCCAAATACATAACAAAATCCGTGCCTGTACCCTGTTGTATGTATTATTCTCTTTACTCAATGTAGATCATTCTTCTTATTGCATGTTATGCTTGCTTACGCCTTACTCCTAGCCGTACTGATAGTTCTTTCTACATGCCAATTGCCCTGGCCTGATGCTTCTATTACAGCACACTTACTAACCCGCCCCCATACCTTGCAAACATTGAAGGAGCAAACTAAGCCTCATCGTAGTTGAAACTACGGATTAGCGTCGTCAGCACATTGTCCCAGAGAACGTACTTCTAGCACGATGCTTACTCGTCTCCATAGGAATCCCCCTCCCCGCCACCGTTTTGCGCGTCATGGGCCGCAAGCGCCAGAACAGCAGCTTCGTCGAGGCTTGTGTCTTGAGCCAAGTCCTCATTCGCCAATTTCTGTCGTTTAGCTTCGGGTTCAGTTGATGCACCGCTCTCTCCCGCAGCGTCAAGATCCGTATCTGCGTTTGCATCTGCATCCGCTTCCGTCTCTGCCTCCCCTTCTGCCTCGTTGGCGTCCGCTTCTTCAATAGTGAGAGCTCCCGAATCATCTGGGGACGACCTCTTCTGACCGGCGACAGCTATCCCACTCGGCGCAGGTTTACTGTGAGCATGAGCTGAGGGGCTCATTTGTGAAGTCTGCTGGGGCTGTGATTTTTGAGCCGCCTCTGTCTCTTCATTTTCTTCTTCAGTCGTCTGCTCTTGCGTCTTCTGGTTTGGGACCTGAACTTTCTCCCCCTCCTGCTTCGGCTGATGTGTGACCTGGACTTGACCCTCCTCCTGCTGCTGTGGTGCTGGCGGTTGTTGCGGGAGACCCTGCTGGTGCTGAGGCGGGTTTTGCGGTGGCTGCTGAGCTTGGTGAGGTTGAGGGGCCACCCCAACTACTGGTTGCTGCGGCTGGGCCCCAGATTGTTGCATTTGAGCACTGTATGCCATAAAGTGAGGGTTCTGGTATGGATTCCCGTGCGCAGGATGGCCCGGAGGCGGCGGAGCATATTGGACCTGTACGGGAGGAACCATGCCAAGCTGCGCGCCAGTTTGCTGTATTGAAGTACCCCCAGGAGATAATTGTTGCCCTGCCTCGCCTTCAAACTTCTTTGGCCGCCCACGACCGGGCCCAGGTCTCCTGGTTATGGGGTTTACAGCTGGATCCCTGGTTCTTGCATAGTTATTCACGATAACAGTCGGTTCCGTCTTGGCTTGAGCACGCCTAAGACCTTGAAAGTGTTGACTGGGACTGGTCAGCCACTGATTCAACCGATTGACTACACAATGCAATCTTGAAGTATTTCACCAACAAACGTTTGGCAAGAAAAGCACTTGGGGAATGTGAAATAACCATAGTTGAACCACAAAACCCCATACAAATACTACATAACATGCAATGCGAAAACAAAACCCAAAAACAAATGGTCTGTGGGTGGATCGATGCTGCGACTGTGAAGCAAGCGTGAGAGAAATGAGAACTCACCGGCAACCTTCATTGGTGAATCCGTAACCCAAGGTACGCATGTGGTTTCCAATTGTTGTCCATTCTGAGCCGCTGATGACGCCAATATTCTTTACAGATAGTATCGTAAAGAACAGATCTTTGTCGGCTCGGTCATTCCAATTCTTGTTCATCGTGTGTGCTGGTGGTTGGCTCGGCGCCAGTAAGCTGTTTGGTAGGTGGTACACGCGAGATGGATGCTGTTAAGGACGCGAGATGGATCAATGAGAAAATTGATAGTGTTTCTTGGTGGAGGAAAGGCTAGACGAGGACAAGCGCCACCGGCTTGTGCGCGTTGAAGGGGCCATCTTGCGGATATCGGCGGCGGATATTCGAGTTCTTCCGAATACTCCCTGTAATGATGTCTTGGCGCGTCAACATGCAGCTCGACAGTACAACTAATAATGCAAGAGAAGTGAAATATCCAAAAGTAATCAAAGCATCATGATTCATTTTAGAAGCTCATTCGATATTTTAAACAGCCATAATGAGCTGCGATCGATTCTAATGTCTCTGTATTGGTGATGCAAGAACTTAGCCGAGGTTTCGCCGCGGTTTAGCCGTCGTCTGGGAGAATCAATCCCCAGCTGAAAAATGCGGAGTTCGTACTCCGTACCTTGAACGGGAAGAGCTCCCACGAGACAGGTTCAGCAATCAACTGCTACCCTAAGCTATGAAAATACTACTCACTTATACAAATGGCATTATTGCATTCAAGTATATTCAACTGTTCTATTTGACTTCCAAGAATAAATGCAATTTTCAAGAGCTTTTTTTTTCTTTTAATTCTCGGCTGAGGCTCTGCGCTGATAATACTCTTTGTAATGTTACAAGTGATGATATGTCGCTGAAGCGGAAGATATTCCGCTGTAGCTTCTGGATAAGGTTACAGCAACGCTTGGACGGGATAATAACTTCGACCTTTTAGCTCTCAACGTTATTGCAACTCCAGCTGCTTGTGTAGCTGAGTGCGTTCTAAGCAAAGCACACACACATCATCAGCGACTTGCTACATTCCGCGACAGCATCGAACAGCCTCCTCTGCATCTGCGATGGCATCACGACACTCTGCAGCACGGCCGAAGCGTGACGGCGAGAACTTTGCGCGAACGCACCACAACGACGAGGGCTCAGACCCCAAGAGAGTCAAGTTCGACGTTCGCAACCCTTCGAAGCTTGCGCCCGAAGCACGAGAAGATGACGCAGTCCTCGACGCCGACGTAATTGGGGGAAGCAACGCGACGAAGCGCGGGGCTGTCAATCTGGACGGCTACGACAGCGACTCGGATAATGATGAGTTCAACACTCGCGCAAACAGCCGGAAGAAGGGGGCTATAAATATCCTAGAGCAGATGGATAACTACGACTCGCGAAGCGGTAATGCAGGTGGCCAGGCTGGAGAGGACGATGAGGCCGACGACGTCGACGACATGTTTGCTGTGGATGATGACAATGAGGATAAGCCCGCGCAAATAGAAGTTGGCGATGTTGGCGGTGACAGGAAGAAGAGGGTTCAATTCATGGATGCAGCTGAAATTGCCGGCGAGGAGGCTCAGAGTAGGACAGGGGGCACTGTTCGGCTGGACGATCACGATGAGAGTGATGATGAAGAGGAAGTAGAGCTTGCGGTCCAGGAAGAGGGCGTGGATGAAGAGGTTGGCGCCGGTGGTCTCAAGCGAAATGCCCCCAAGCTAGAAGCTTTCAACCTCAGGGAAGAGATGGAAGAGGGGCGTTTTGACCAACATGGCAACTACGTCCGCAGAGCTGGAGACCCTGATGCAGTTCATGACAATTGGCTTCATGGTACAAGCAAGAAGGAGATCAAGAAAGCTGCAGAGGCACACGAGAAGAGAGAGGCAGAGGCACGGAAACAGCGCATCGAGGAGGATGAAGTTCTCGTAGCCGACCTACTCAAGATGCTTATTATTAACCTCGAAAAGGCCGAGACGCCTTTAGAGGCTTTACAAAGGCTTGGCAAGCGGCAGGTGAAGACAAAAAAGATACCACAATGGAAGCTCAAGAAGATGAAGAAGCAGAAAGACGAGGGCATGGATATGGACCAAGCTGCCGAGGAAGACCCGGAGCAGGCGAGAATCAAGGAGGCCATTAGCACCATCACGGACGCCGCCGACAAGCTCCTGAGCCGGGACTACGAAGAGGTCTACGACCAGGAGAGGGAGCTGCTTGTGCGCGAGTATCGCCGCGAGACTGGGGAAGAGTGGGTCGAGCCGGAACGCAAGGCTGACGGGGACGAGGCTGCTGCTCCTGCGTCAACTCGGATGTGGGAGTTTAGGTGGACTGATGGGCGGGACGGCGCAGAGAAGCAGGGGCCATTTGATGGGCATGCTATGAAGGCATGGCAAGATGCCGGGTATTTCGGGGAAGGGGTCGAGTTCCGGCCGATAGAAGAGGGGGCAGAATGGACTCGTGTGGCGTCCTTTGCATGAGGATCTAATAGGATGACGGACTATTCATGTTGCGGTTGCTCAATTCTTCGTATACGCCGGCGAAAGTCGCATTCGGTCCATGTCCATGGCCTGATGCACATCTCGATTAACGAGATGGGCTACCTCTCCGTGCGGGGGGCCGAAGATAAGCATACGAACTTGCCTTTTCCGTGACGACTTCTTCCTCGGTAAAGATACTTTGCGGACGCGTTGAGTAGCTCCCGAGGTTCCCGGGCTGGATCGGGGTGACGTGGGTATTAGTTTGTGGACATAGGCGAGGCTCGCCGACGAAGCCGCAATATTCCGGGGTATGGAGAGGATTGCCGTCGCTACTAAACCAACGCGGGGTGAACCGAAGTAAACAAAAAGGAAAGTAAACAAATTGGTTGGCTTTATATACCAAAAGTGAGGCCATCACCAAACCCGCAACAGCGGATGCGCGCCATACTGCGGTAGGTTTGCGAGAATTTCGCCTGCTATCTTCAATCTGGTATGCTTGACAGGACAATCTGACAAATGGTGGAGTCTATCAGTGCCGCATCTGGGCTACCTATTTATTAGTAATGACGGACGTCAAGTGCTGCTAGTAAGAAAAAAAGTTTACGTTTATTGATGAGCATACTACACAGCTGGGCGATATCGGTCCGCTACCTGAGGGAATAAAAAAATATGCGCAACGAGCCATGGGGGCCATTATCTCAAGGCACCGCCCCCGTGTTGGGGAAAAAGATACAAGTAGCTTGGCATGGTCTTTTGGTGTTTAGAGAGACTTTGCTTGATTGCGAGGTTGATGGAGGGATCCTTGTGCAAAGCCAGGCATAATGTTTCATAGTCCCAGTACTTTGATATCGCCGTATATGACTCAAATGTGCCGCATAGGAAAGGGTAGCAATACATTTCCACCACAATTAGTCAGATCCTCTCAAGGGGGCTCATGCAGGGACTTCCCAACCCAATCATGATGGGCATACATGCCATTCATGCTTGTTGAGAAGTGGTGATGATTAAAAACGTTGGAACGATTCTACCTTTAGAGGGGTCCAAGGGGCGCATCCATTGCCCCACCAACGATCCCACCCTTGGGCGCGACAGCTGCACTGCACGTACGAGTATCTTGCCGCGTCAATGAGCCTCGTTCGATTTTCGAATACGCGCGTGATTCTACTATGGACAAGGCTGGATTAGGCAAAGATGTGAGCGAGAAGCTGGCCGTAGGGCGAGGAGAAGAAAAGCAAGAGAGTAGCGTGCGTGATATCAGTCAGTTGAGCGAGTGGGAAAAAAAGTCGAGCAATAAATACCACGGTATACTTAGTACTAGGAGTAATAAGATGGTGAGGTGGGAGCAAGGGCGGGTGCATGTCCCGTCATCAAAGGGCCGAGTAGTGGTGGTGAGGTTTATTTCGGCCTGGGCTGGTGCTCACCTTGCTGTTCTCCGAGTTCGAGCCGGCGCTTCCTGCCACCATCCACTGCTGCTGCTGCTGCTGCTGCTGCGGTTGCGGTTGCCGTATCAGGCTTCGCCGCAGCTTCTTTGCGTAAAATTATTGCTAGCGATGGCGGTGGTAGAAGAAGAAGGGTAATTCTTCCGAAATCCCAATTTCTTCCCTGCTCCTCTTTCTCTTTCTTCCCTTTCTTCTTCTTTCTCATCACCATCAACGATTCTACTCGACTTTTTTCTACAAACACCTTATACAACACTCAACAGGTATGTCCAAGCAGTTTCGTTCTTCACATGAAAGAAACAACCCGAGCACACGACGAGCTTTGCCACAAGCTTCTGATTTTCTTGCTTCACGCCATGCTCTATATGACAGCTCAAGTGAGCTGTCTTCCCTCCTTACGCCACCTCTCAAACCCTTTTGATGCTTGTGCTAGGCCACCAGGCCTTTAACCAAGCTCCCCGCTCCAATAAAAGTCACCTTGTTACATGTACATATCGTATGGTGTGGTGAAGTGGGTTGTTTTGCAGCAATCATCTCACAGCTGGGCTGGTGGTAGCGGGCGGGCGCTCCGGGCGCATGGCGAAATCTAGCCCAGCTCCTCTTCCACACAGCTGTTTGATTTAGGCTCTGGGCCATGCCTTTGCCTTCAGCTTCTGTTCCGTTGTCCCATTTCCTGTTCTAATTGGGCTTTGGTTTTTGGTTCAATTTTTTTTTTACACCACCTTATTATTGCTACCCCGCCAGCCCACTTCAACAAAGTTGGATCAGCTCCATTACCCCTCCAAAACGTCACTCGTTCCCAAAGCTGTCGTCCGAAGCTCCTCGTACTTAATTCCTGCTTTCCCCCAACTCGACCTCCATTCCTCCCTCCCTCGACCAAAAACTTATTTTCCTAACAAACAATCTTCTTCAACTTTTCAGATATCCACAATGGCTCCCATCAAGGTTGGCATCAACGGTTTCGGCCGCATTGGCCGTATCGTCTTCCGCAACGCCGTCGAGCACCCTGACATCGAGGTCGTCGCCGTCAACGACCCCTTCATTGAGCCCCATTATGCTGTGAGTTTTCCCCCTCCTCCCATGGGACATCGGTGTCACCACGCGCCGGCATGTTGCAGTCGCCGGCGTTCTAGAATGGATGTGTCGGGATGGATAGCTGTTACGAAGCTTTGGCTTCTCGTCGCAAACTGATGAGCTTGGCAGAGCTTCGTGAAAGCTTCAGAATTATTCTCAAACATCATTACCGCTTCCATATACAGTGGCTAACAATGGTTTCCAGGCTTATATGCTCAAGTACGACTCCACCCACGGTATCTTCAAGGGCGAGATCGGCCAGGACAGCCAGGACCTCACTGTCAACGGCAACAAGGTCAAGTTCTACACTGAGCGTGATCCCGCTGCCATTCCCTGGAAGGACACCGGTGCCGAGTACATCGTCGAGTCCACTGGTGTCTTCACCACTACCGACAAGGCCGCCGCCCACTTGAAGGGTGGTGCCAAGAAGGTCATCATCTCTGCTCCTTCTGCCGACGCCCCCATGTACGTTATGGGTGTCAACGAGAAGACCTACGACGGCAAGGCCGACGTTATCTCCAACGCTTCTTGCACCACCAACTGCCTGGCTCCCCTCGCCAAGGTCCTCCACGACAAGTTCACCATTATCGAGGGTCTCATGACCACCGTCCACTCTTACACTGCCACCCAGAAGACCGTCGATGGTCCCTCCGCCAAGGACTGGCGTGGTGGCCGTGGTGCTGCCCAGAACATCATTCCCAGCAGCACTGGTGCGGCCAAGGCCGTTGGCAAGGTCATCCCCGACCTCAACGGCAAGCTCACCGGCATGTCCATGCGTGTTCCCACTTCCAACGTTTCCGTTGTCGACCTGACTGCCCGCATTGAAAAGGGTGCTACCTACGACGAGATCAAGGAGGCCATCAAGGAGGCTGCCAACGGTCCCCTCAAGGGTACGTTTATTTTTTCCACACCCTGAGACGAGCCTACATGCTAATCTTGATAATAGGCATTCTTGCCTACACCGAGGACGACGTCGTCTCCAGCGACATGAACGGCAACACTAACTCTTCCATCTTCGATGCCAAGGCCGGTATCTCTCTCAACAAGAACTTCGTCAAGGTCGTCTCCTGGTACGACAACGAGTGGGGCTACTCTCGCCGTGTTCTTGACCTCGTCTCCCATATCGCCAAGGTCGATGCTGGTAAATAAGCGTCCAACCTATCGGCTACATGCCTAAGGGGATCTTAGCATCGTTATCGGTATGAATGAAGCACGACGACGAGAAGAACAACCTAATGAGCAAAAAAGTTAAAAAGCTCGGAGCCCCATCAAGGGTATCCCGGAATAAATAGGTAAAGGGGCCAACAATGCTCTCACTCATTTGTCAGTTAGGCAGATGCACAGAAATAAGTGCAAAACATAGAACTCCTTCCAACTATTTGTATTGAGCCCAGATTCTCTGTGATTTAACCAATACCATTGATGGTCTTGCCTGGCTTACTCTTTTCTCACTTTGGACGATGGTGCTGCTCGTTCTTGATCCCTCATCCTTAAGGTGTCATCCAAACTGACCATGCCACTTTTGACATCAGGTAGTAACCGGGTGTTTAGATTCAATGCATTCAAGAGAACAGTAGTCTTTTTGTACCCAGATAGTTGCGTGTAGACATTTCCTGCAATCCATGATAATACTTATATGTAACACGATGCCCCATATCAGTATTCAAGCAGACACGCAAATATTGGTAGATCTTTTAGATAGCCCTAGGCTGCAGTATCTATCAAAACACGACAAGCTGTATTTTCACAGCTTGGAGGATATCATTACACGTTGAATAGATGCGAGCAAGCAACGCAAACGACCAGACTCCTAAGTAGAATGGCAATGTGAAAAATGACAAAATAAAAAAAAACGACAAAGGTGATGAGGGAAAATGGCACTTTAGGCGCTTCCAGAAATAGTTAATTGCAAAGAGAGCCTTCCCCTGTTTCGCCTCGATCCTTTCTGTAGCCGCCGAAAAAGACATCCTCGCCAATTCTTTCAAAACGCCGCGGTGTATGGTTCTTTGTTTGTTGCATCATATTACACTTGTCAATAAGTCTAGTGGCTCTTGGGAAAGCCTGAAGAGGATCCTATCGAGAGGGGACTTCCGGGGTCCAGTCGATATTCTCACCTTCGCACCACCGCCTCATGGCGCGCAGCACCATGTCAACGATGTCCTCAATCACATGCCATTGTCGAACATCAATAAGAAGACGAGAATCAATGCCTTCGCTGCTCTCGCGAACCGTTTGCCACGCTCTGTTGCGGCGGCGGGCCTGCCCAAATGGGTCTGGTAGGGAATTGAGAAGTTGTTGATTCTCGCAGAGGGCATAGCTTGTTATAATGTGGTCATAGGCTACGCCCTGAATGCTGCTTAGTAGAGCTGATAGAGGACGGAGACGCTTTGCATCGTAGCGCCGCATGTCCTTCTGCAAGAACTCAAGAAGGGGTAGAAGGCTTATCCACCCTTGAGGATCGAGTCCCTTGCCGCTGAGACTTCGATGGCCATCCTGTGCGTCAAAGGCGGACATGAAGGCCACAATACTCTCTGTTATAGAGATATAGCCAGAAATGACGGCCGATTCCACGACCCGCGAAGGGCCACCATTTGAGATAGGTTCAGAACGCCCCTTCATGGCAAGATCACCGTGACGCTTGAGGCGTTTGCCAAGCATTAGGAGCGAGTATTCTTTCTCCCGGAGTTTGTCGATACGGGATTGATCGGCAACAGCTCTCGGCTCACCGTTAACGGAGTGCCGCGAAGGAGTTGAGGTGATGGCGTCCCCAGGGGTATGCGCCGCGGAATTGCTCGAGTTCACGCGAGACATGGCCGTAGTTCTTTTTGACGGGGTCGTTGGTAGTCCTGTACCCTTGGAGACGTCTGACGTTCGAGGCTTCTTGGACGCAGGTGAATCTCCAAGCTCTCTTTCCCCGGAGTTGATAGGTCGCTTCTTGGCCGGTACCTGCTGCTGTGAACCACCTGAACTGGAGGGACGTTGAGGTTTCTTGCGCGAGGATGTGATGGCAAGTACTCTCCTGAAGTCCTGCCGAAGTCTCTTCGGAACTTTAAATGTGACTATGCGGCTGTCCCGCTTTAGCTCTTCCGACAATTTCTGCGGACTCTGCTGCATTCGATCTAGCTCTGCCTCTACCTCTGGTGGCAAAGTTGGAGATAGCAAGGCGGGCAGAGAAGATCTGGATGGCTTCGTAACCTTCTTGGGCGCTGGTGTCGCATCTTGTCTGCTTCCTTTCGTAGGCTTGGTGACTTCAACGCCTTCGGTACCCCTTCGCTTGTCTGACTTTTGTACGGATCGATCACGATTACGGTTTCCCTCGAACTCCAAATGGAGAGGAGAGAGCAATGGGGGAACGGAAGGTCTCTGCGAGTTGTCCGGTCGATTTGAAACTCCCTTAGCACTGTCTGTAGGCCTCGTACCGTTGATAGAGCTGCCCCGTGAGCGACCTGACGGCAGTGGTGATGTAGAGCGAGGCATGGCTGCCGGCTTTTGCACGCTTCGCCCGTTGGTGAGTGAAGAAGTTCCTAATCGGCTGTCCTTCGGCGTTTCCTGAGGTAGCGAGCCCTCTTTCCTTCGTCGAGCTTCGTCACGTGGTGTCTGGGATCTGCTGTTGTCTTCGGTCAGTCGCTGCGCAGCATCAGTGCCTTTGGCCCTTTTAACGGCACGCAGATCATCGCCATCGGCTGCACGCTTCCTGGTGCTGTCGGGTGTGGGCGGTCGAGGAGGTAATGAAGCAGGTTTCGGTGGCAGCCTGGGGTTATAAGGGTAATTAGAGGTAGAGTTCTGATCAAAGTCGGAGAATTCAGCATACTTGGAGGGCTTAGACCCATCCCGGGCCTCAGCGTGCGGTTTGCCATTGCTACTCGGCTCAGCGTTGCTTTGCGCCGTATCTGGTTTCGTGATGTCTCGCGGTGTTGTCCGAGGAGGTTCTGTCGGGGTTGAGCGCTCATGCTCTCTCTTCGCTGCTGACAAAGAGCCTGATTCCGGAGGCGATGCTGCAACAACTGCGCCCGACTTCTTGTTCATGTAATCGCTTAAAGAGAGCTTCTTCTTCTCGCCCCCACTCTTCGCGAGCGCGTTCACTTCCTTCGGGAGAGGTTTGGGCGGATCGGGTTCAGGTCGTACATCCGAGTAACCGCGAGTGATGAGGAGACCGCGATCTGCGACTGAAACGAGCGTCATGTACTGTAGTGGCCTGACATGCCACTCTTCGCATCGGTCCGAGCCGGGTAGATTGCGACATTTCCAAGTATGATCGAGTGAGAGTTGATGGGGAAGTTGTGGCAAGTATGACTGTGAGAGTTGCCTAATCTTCTCCGCCGCAGCTTCCATCGTCGTTAAGGTGTATGGTTCATACCGTTGTAGCTGAATAACGATCGATCGACGACGGGTGGGTGAGCGCGGCGGGCGGATTGAGGCAGCTCGGGAATAAAGACGGTATGGTGATTAATGTCTGTAGAAGAAGAAAGATCAAGGCCAGCGTCGTTTTCGCATCGAAATAAAGAGGTATTATCGTTTCGCAAGATGAAATAGATGGCGATGGTAGGGTATTAATAACGTAGCAGATATCAAGTACGGAGGGGCCTTGAGCGCGACGCCGTTGAAGTTGGACCGCGATGGGATGAAATAAAACGGGTAGGGGAAAAAAGAGAGACAATAGGGAGGGCAATGGGTCAATGGAAGCGGACAATAGGAGGCCGGATGCGCCTGAGCTGAGCTGGGGGC
Organism: Trichothecium sympodiale; assembly: GCA_003012115.1. Taxonomy (NCBI): domain Eukaryota; kingdom Fungi; phylum Ascomycota; class Sordariomycetes; order Hypocreales; genus Trichothecium; species Trichothecium sympodiale. The sequence goes on from PXOB01000182.1 coordinate 24,493, forward strand.
TCTACCCTAAGCGAGAAGAGAATTGTGAGTATGATGATGACGGGGTGTTGGAGATCTGAAGATACACCGCGAAGCCCAAGGCGAGATTCGTGGAGTGCGGTGATGTTTATGGCGAAGAGTGGATATCAGGGTGTTCAGGTGCTTGGGTGCTGGGAAGTTGGAGAGGTTCCGGACTGGCGACTGGCTGGAACTAGCGCTGGGCTGCTGCTAGCAACGGCGGGCTTCCACTGCCTGTCCGAGCCCAAGTCCCAATCACCTGGGGAGTGGATGTATGTGCTGTGCTGTACGGAGTACTCCGTACGGAGTACATTCCTAAGTGTTCTATGGTGGGCGCTGTGGCTGTGGCTAGGTAGAGACGTGGCACAGATGATCTAATTTGGATCTTCCACCAGTATTAAGATGCTTGGGATAGCTGAGAGCAGGGCGAAAAGCTGAAGGATTGAATATATCGGATGCTGGATTCTGCCGACTTAAGGAAGTTTATGAACAAAAGAACATGTGTATTATTATCAAGAGTACGGAGTACCTTCTACCTGTATACGCTGCGGAAAGGCCATGGCAAAAGTTTGGTCTTGCACACACATCTAAGATGTGTAACTTTATGGCGTTAAAACATCCATGCGCCCATACGGAGTATACATTGCTTATTTGGTCGGCTTTTGCAAGAACTTCTGCATGCATGAGGTTTGTCAAGCGCCTCCTGCTCCCCCAATACGCAAGCTTTATGGTTGAAGGAAGCTTATAGTATGATATCACGTGACTCCCCGGCCTCTTGACTTGAGGGGTTGTTTGTGTGGTCCAATTTGTCTGTGGCCTCGGGCCTCGGGGTGATACAACGTAGAGGAGTTCTAGGAAAATTTTACAGCAATACTCCGTACACGCAGTGTTAGGTTGTTGGTACTACCTCCGTGGACAGCCGTCCCAGTCGGGAAAGCACCCACGAGGGTTTCTAAAATATCGTACAAGCTATACTCGCCTACCACTACTACCTGCTACTGAGAATTCGTCATTTCGACTTAGTTGTGGCTCACGAATGAGGCACACATGACATTTCTGTCGCAGAGCCCGCCGTCGGGCAGGCTTTGTTCTCAGTTTTCCCATTCCATTGCCACATTGCTTTCACCTACCCTACGTGGTGGCCCCTTGTCCCTCTGTCGCGGCCGCAGTTCCCTTGCTGGACCGAGCGCGTCCCAATTCGCACGGCCACGCGCTGGGAGCCCAGCGGCAGCCCTACATCATAGCGCTAGAATCGCTAGATGCGCAAACGCTGAACCGCACCAAGACCCCTGCACATGCAAACTTAGAGTCAGAGCCCCTCCGACCTGCGCTGCCCCTCCATCCATTGAGTTGCTCACACTCAATCGAGTCACTGCCCCTCCATCGGGGCTATCCCACTTCAAACTTCGAAAAGTTTTGAATCACACACTGGTGCACAGATATTCGACCTGCAGAACCATGAGCATTCACCAAGCTATCGCGGACCTTTCAAAAAAGGCCGAGGGCCTTAACCTCGACACTTTGCAGGATGAATTTCCCCTTGCCCACCCAGAGACCAACCCACTCGATGTATGGCGAGTTCACATTAGCACCGTGCTCTCCAAGATCTCAGGCGCCCCTACGGATGTCGTTTATAGGGCTATTCAATGGACCTCGACGCAAGACAAGGGTGACTTTATGATTGCTGTACCTGCTTTGCGGATCAAGGGCCAAAAACCCGATGTGCTTGGTCTTGAGCTGGCTTCCAAGGTATGATGAACATGGCATGTCAGGTGTATTGGGGTTTGCAAATTCTGATGACCATAATCTCAGTGGCCAGAGAACGACCCCATCGTCGAGAAGCCCGAGTTCAGGGCTCCGTCTTTTCTTTCCTTCTTTTTCAAGAAGGATGCCGTAGTAAACTCCACCATTCCCCTAATCCGTCAGAAGGGAAATGAATACGGTATGCTATTTCCTCCACTCCAGTCCATACAATTCCCGAAAAAATCCTGATATAGTGTATGTAGGCCGTGCTCCGTGGCTGGGCCTCAAAGACCACAAGGACCCTAGGAAGGGTAAGAAGAAGATCGTAAGCTCCCTTCTTAACAAACCAGCGAGATATGTGAAATTAACGGTCAAAGATCATTGAGTTCAGTTCTCCCAACGTAGCCAAGCCTTTCCATGCTGGTCATCTTCGATCTACAATCATTGGAGGTTTCCTTGCAAAGGTTCACGAGAATGCCGGCTGGGATGTATATACCATGAACTGTAAGCCAGCATGAAACTATAGGGTTCGAGAGCCTTGACTAATTGGGTCTAATAGACCTTGGTGACTGGGGTAAACAATACGGTCTGCTTGCTCTCAGCTACGAGAGAAATGGCAACGAGGAGGAGCTTAACAAGGACCCCATCAACCATCTTTTCAAGCTATACGTGCAGATCAACGCCGAGATGAGCGCAGAGAAAGAGAAGATTGAGTCTGAGAAGGCTGCGGGAAAGGACGTCACCGAGATGTTGGAGAACTCATTGGACGAGCAAGCTCGCCGCTACTTCAAGAAGATGGTAAGCCAGCAGTCCTCGTTCACGGAGGCCCTCATTGCTAATCCGTATCAGACTGAGGGTGATGAAGCTACCGTAGCTCTGTGGAAGCGGTTCCGTGACCTAAGTATCGTCAAGTACAAGGGTAATCCTATCGTGTTATTCTGATGTGTGAGTTGATCTGATACAAGGGCTTAGAAACATACTCGCGTCTCAACATCCATTTCGATGAATACAGTGGCGAGAGTCAAGTCTCTGAGGAGTCCATGGCAAAGCACGCCCAGGAATTGGCAGATCGCAAAGTCTCATATGAGGAGAACGGGGCCGTCCTCATCGACTTTACTAAGCTCGTTCCCGGCAAGGAGGGTAAGCGGCTTGAGAAGACCATTCTCCGAAAACGAGACGGTACAGCGCTCTACTTGACTCGAGACGTATCTGAGCTTTTGGGACGTGTACGTTGCCCCCTTTTCTCCCATCTCCCCGGATATTGGGCTGACAGCAGAGCACAGCACGAGAAGCATCATTTCGACAAAATGCTTTACGTCGTTGCTTCCGCACAAGAACTTCATCTCAGGCAATTATTCAAGATCACCGAGCTTCTCGGCTATGAGGATGTTGCTAAGAAGTGCGAGCACATCTCTTTCGGCCTTGTCCTGGGAATGAGTACACGAAAGGGAACTGTGAAGTTGTGAGTTACTCCGACAATCCTCGACTCTTGACAGCAGCTCCAGAGTACTAACATTCAGACAAGCTTGAGCGATATCCTTGGTGATACTGCCGATCACATGCACGAGACCATGAAGAAGAACGAAGACAAGTACAAGCAGGTCGAGGACCCTGAGAAAACAGCAGACATCCTTGGGATCAGCAGTGTTATGGTTCAGGATATGAAGGGCAAGATGTATGAGACTTTCTAGCGAACTACTTCGGTCGGCAGAGTCACTAACGCACCTGGATTAGGATCAACAACTACACATTCGACATGGATGCCATGACGTCCTTCGAGGGTGATACCGGCCCATATTTGCAATACGCCCATTCCCGTCTAAACTCCATCAAGCGAAAGGCAGGCCTATCCGACGAGGAAATTGCTACGGCAGACCTCTCGCTTCTCAACGAGCCACAGGCCATCGACCTCTGCCGCTACCTGATCCAGTGGCCCGATGTCTTTGCCAACACCTACAAGACCAGGGAGCCTACCACTGTACTGACTTATCTCTTCCGCCTAACGCACGCTGTTTCAAGCAGCTACAACGACCTTCAGGTTGTTGGTAGCGAGCCGGAGCTCAAGAAGGCCCGCATGGCTTTGTACGATGCTGCTCGCATTGTCATTCGCAACGGCATGTGTCTGCTCGGCTTAACCCCTGTTGAGAGGTATGTCAACTATCTGGCGTGTTGAACCCGCACTAAACTAACTTGATCAGGATGTAATAACCTTATCAGGATGTAAGCGTGTTGCTAGATAGGAAAAGTAAACTCCCCTGTAGATGTCATCTAGTAAGTGGCGAAGGCCTCTATGGGGGCTATCAGAGACGCCTATATACAAAATAGATTCCTGCGAACAAGCTAAGAATTGTCTTCAATGGCTAAAATTTCTCGCGTTGCCACTATCTGACGGCGACCAAGGCATAAAACCTCACCCACTACTCTTACATGTACTATCGCGGAATAACCTCCTGTCCGGAACAAGCCCCTGTTTCCTGACGAAAACTTCTATTTCATCCATAACGAGAGGTCCAAACCAGCCTGTCCAAATAATTGAAGAGAGGGTATCTTGCCGATTATAGAATAAGAGAAGAATAAAAAAAATCCTGAAATGCGACTGTCAAGCGACAGACAATGGCCTTTTGCAAAACTCCTTAGTATCCTTGCAAATGCGCGTAAACGAAAAACGCCACTTAATATGCACTTGGATAGTCTTCTCAGCTCCGTTGCGCCATAGGATGCTTATACACACAAGATTGCCCATAGGTGCAATGTTTAGACATTGATGCTAGGCTAGCCTCCAACTAGTAGCTCAAGAAGCAAGACTGTGATACACTTGATATGGTCATCCTTCAGCTTTTGGCGGAACTTGTGCTCCATTGGAGGGCATAGTCTGTTGCACAGCGTTGTTCACAGCGTTGTTCACAGCCATACTCTGCCCATTCTGCATCTTTCGCTTCTTGACAGATATTGCATCGAAGTTCTGAGGAGTATGGGCGAAGATTACTTCGCCATTAGAAGATCGGTCTTTGGGAGAAACACCGGCGTGTGTGTGTTGTTGCTCACGTAATAAACCCTTGACGTCGGTTGCAACCTCATGCTTGAAGGTCGTCATGTTGAAGCTGTCCTGCCACTTTTGCATACTTTCGACTCGCATGTATAGCACCCTGTGTTTCTCACGCGAGTCCTTTTCACTCTCGTCCAAGCGACGTTTCAGTTCTGCCATGTCTTCTTGCACACTTGGCTCATTATCGTGTGCTTTGCTGTGTTGCAACTCATTCAGACGAGCCTCGAACTGGTCCAGCCTCCTGTCCTGACTTTCTAAGACCCCACCGGGCCCACGAAGCCACTCACGAAGTTGTGCCTCAACATTAACAGCTATATCTGATTCATTCGTCGGCCTTGCTGGGGTCAGACGAACGGGTGACTGATGCTGCTCGGATTTAAATTTGGCAGCGTCTTCAAGGCGCTCGATCCGATGTTTGTGTGCTCCGACATCAGATACTACATCCTTATATAGTGAAGAAATGAAATCAACCTTAACCACGAGCGAGTCATCGCGAGCAGGCGCGGGACTGAAGACAGGCGCACGCGTATGCAGCTCCGCTAATTGTCTGTCATGATTCTCCACCATTTGTCGAATATGTTCCAATGGTAGACCATGAGCTGGGCTTGAAGATCGAGAAGGATTTCGTGATATATCATACATCTTCCTATCACGGCTGAATGAGTTCGATTCAAGGTCTTGAGTGCGGACTGACAGCTTATTTTGGCTGCTGGCTTCCTCAAGTTTCTTCTCCATGTCATCAACGCGAGCGGCGAGGTTGTTGTCATCAGGTTTCTTCTCTAGGTTCAGAATGCGGGTGGCAAGATTGTCGACTTCTTCACCCCTCCTCTCCAAGTTCAATATGCGAGATGCCAGACTGCTAGCATCCTCAATATTCTTTTCAAGACCGGCAACGCGAGACACCAGGCTGTCGATCTTCTGTTCAAAAGTCGAGATACGAGACGCGACTTTGTCACTTTCGTCTAGTCTTTGCTGAAGAGCGCTGATCTGGTCCTTTAGATTGCTGTTATCCGCAACGAGCTGCTCCATTTGCTGTTGGATAGCTCTCTCAAATCGAGTTGTGCTCCCTTCATTAGTTTCTCGATTCTTGCTCAGGTCGTCAAATTGTTTCTGAAGCTTCTGAAGTGACCCTGTGTCTTCTTTCAGTGCTTTTGGATTGGGTTCGAAATCTGCCAGTTTCTGCTCTAATGAATCAACTTTGGCGAGCTTGGCAGTGAAAGATGCCTGCAAGGCTTTATCCAATTTTGCAATTTCTTTATCGTGTCCTTGAGCCTCATCAGTCGTGTTGGCAAGTCTCTTCTGGAGGACCGCAATTTCAAAGTGATTCTCTGGGCCGCTGGACCTCTTCTCTTTAAGCACGCTGATCTGCTTGCTCAACTTTTCACGATACCCACAAGCGTACTGTTTTTTCTGCCATAGATGGGCCCTCTTTGATAATAGGTATATGACGTGGGCTTCAGTATTAGTCTCAGATGACGCTGCATTCCAAATTAGTAATGTTGAATGTTGTCGTGGCGGCGGCGGCGGAATATGGGATGGATTCTCACTTGTAAGATTCTCTTTGACCGCACTGGAGCTTGACGTCACAGAATCACGTCTCGATAGCACTGGATTAGATCCCTTTGAATCCTTCTGAGATGGATGAACCGAAGGACGATATGTATCTGCATATCCTCGAGCTTCATCACGAAGCATGTCCCTGTCCCCATCCCTATCTCGGTCTCTTGACCGGTCCCTTGGCCGTCGGGACCCCCGACTATCGTCACGTGGCCGGCTCATCTTGAGAAACTTTCAAGCGTCGAAAGTAAGTTATGTGACATTTGGGGTGATCCTAGACATAGAGGGAGGCTTTGAGACTCAGTTGTGAATTTTTTGAGGTTGGCGTGCAGTCTGCGACTGTCCTTGCTTTTCCCTTATTCTCTTTTTGACCTGAATCCTTATGCTGGCCGCTAATGATTCTGTCGGTATATCATGAATGTCGTAAGAAAGCAGATTGATGAGAGACGTAAAGGATGACTTAGCCCAACCTGCATGCGGTGAACTGAACAGTACGTAGAAATAGGAGTGTTGACCTGACCTGATCGCCCTGATACCCACGCGTTTGGTAGGTACTATCGATAACAGAAATTACTAGCACCCTGGTACTCCGTACTCTGGGCTAGATAGAGCGGGGCCGATTCTACATAAAAAGGTAAGAGCCAACAGCAGCAACCACAACCGACAGAGCGATGCGTTGATCAATCGTTAGAAGAGGAAAGAAAGTTAGTGAATCTTGGTTGCCAGATCACCGGAAAGGAGATCTGGCTACGCCGGCCTCGAGAATCGTGTTGCGAGAGTGACCAGTTGATGAAAAGACCAAATAGCAGAATTTATTTGGGGGCAGCCAGCTTAGACAGCAAGTGGGTTGTAACTTCCCTGCAACGTGCAGGTTTTCTATAGGTAGGTGCCTTAGCAGGCTCTACATATTACTAGGAGTACTCCGTAAACAAGGAAGCAATGATCGGCTGTGATGTAATACTCCGACTGCGCTTGGTTACAGTTGTCATGCATGCCGGAAGGCAGGACTGCAATTGCTTGCCAATGCTGCTGCTACTTGTAAGTACTAGGTACCTAGTAGTTAGTAATACTGATCAGTTACAAGCAGTTCGCAGTACTCAAATTGGTATCATCTCTGCTATCCAAGTCCCACTAGGAACTCCGCATCATATCATATCTTGCTACTTGTAGGTCTTTGATGAGTCGAACCTTATCGGTACCGAGGAATTGCGCGGTGTGTGTACTCCGTACTCCGTACATCAGGTAGTACTTCCTGTGTCGTACAGTTAACGTCGGTAAGTACTCCGTAGATGTGGGCTATTTTATAGAGTGAAGTACGGAGTACGGAGTACTCCGTACCGTACTAGTAGGAGGGTTCAAATTCCCACAGATAAATATCAATCTTTCACAGACAGCTAGACTATTAAAGCTAGATCAGATCCTGATATAGTCCCCATTTTATACCAGCTATCGCGTTATTAGTCGCGTTACAAGCCGCGCTATTAAGGTTATAATAGTAAGCGTTGACGGCTATCTTGACGACTGCGTTGACTAATTGCTGCACTAATTGCTGCGCTGACTAACTGCTGCGCTGATATGTAACTATATTAATAGCTGCGTTACAGTAAGGCAGCTGTTAATTAGTGGTTATTAGAGCTATGCGCGATAGCCGGTATAGAGTGGAGATTTCGTCTAGGTTTAGTCTAGCTGTGTGTAAAAGATTGAGATTTGTCTGTGGAAATTTAAACCCTCACGAGGTTGGTGGTTTCACAGTGTGTGTTGTTTCTTACCGTGCCGTCATAAAGCTGTCAAGGAGCAATCGCTAGCTATTTCGGGATTAGCTCAAGTCAAGTCGCATTCTTCACCGAGCTTCACCTTGAATTACCTGCTGAGCTCCCAATTCCTGATATTCTGCTTCAGCCACCCATCGGAGCCCAATACCCAAGTCCTTCAGTATTACCACTCCCATCGTGACATCAGCTTTCCAAGATGGCCGCTGTAAGTACTGGTCTTGTCTCGAGCTGATTTCCGAGCAGTCACATTAACAATGTTTTCATAGCCCGTCGTGACTATGTCGGAGTCCAAGGACCTTCGCGGTCTAAACCTGATTGCAGCCCACTCCCATATTCGTGGTCTTGGTGTTGATGCCACATCTCTCGAGCCCAGAGCTGCATCTCAGGGTCTTGTCGGTCAGGAGAAGGCGCGAAAAGCTGCCGCTGTTATTCTCCAGATGATCAAGGATGGGAAAATTGCTGGCCGCGCCTGCTTGATCGCTGGCCCTCCCAGGTGAGTTTTTCCCACTCGCCGATCAGCAATTGATATCGCACCATGCTCTGACACACTTGTAGCACTGGCAAGACTGCAATTGCCATGGGCATGGCGCAATCGCTTGGCCCCGACGTTCCGTTCACCTCCCTCGCATCGTCCGAAATCTTCTCCCTCGAAATGTCCAAAACCGAAGCTTTGACGCAAGCTTTCCGCAAGTCGATCGGCGTTCGGATTAAGGAGGAGAGTGAAATTATGGAGGGCGAGGTCGTTGAGATCCAAATCGACCGTAGCGTTACCGGAACGGCCAAGCAGGGCAAGCTCACCATCAAAACGACCGACATGGAGGCTGTCTACGACATGGGCAACAAGATGATTGATGCCATGACCAAGGAGCGCGTTATGGCTGGTGACATCATCTCCATTGACAAGTCTTCCGGCAAGATTACCAAGCTCGGTCGGTCGTACGCTCGTTCGCGCGATTACGACGCCATGGGTGTTGATACCAAGTTCCTGCAGTGTCCCGATGGTGAGCTGCAAAAGCGCAAGGAGGTAGTGCACACCGTCACTCTACACGAAATCGACGTCATCAACTCGCGAACACAGGGCTTTCTTGCCCTCTTCTCGGGTGACACTGGCGAGATCCGCAGTGAGATTCGCGACCAGATCAACACCAAGGTTGGGGAGTGGAAAGAAGAGGGTAAGGCTGAGATTGTTCCCGGTGTGCTTTTCATCGATGAAGTGCACATGCTTGATATTGAGTGTTTCTCGTACATTAATCGAGCCCTCGAAGACGACCTAGCACCTGTGGTCATCATGGCCAGCAACCGTGGCAACTCCAAGATTCGTGGCACGGACTACCGCAGCCCTCACGGCCTGCCTTTGGACTTCCTTGATCGTGTCGTCATCATCAACACCCACCCTTACTCCCCGGATGATATCAAGCAAATTCTCACTCTTCGCGCCGCCGAGGAGGAGGTTGACCTCTCTCCCGACGCGTTAGCTTTGCTCTCCAAGATCGGGCAAGAGGCTGGCTTGCGATACGCGAGCAACCTCATCACCACATCTCAGCTTATTTCCGCCAAGCGCAAGTCCAAGCAGGTCAGCGTGGAGGATGTGCAGCGCAGTTTCAACCTATTCTACGACTCTGCCCGCAGCGTCAAGTTCGTGGCCGAGTCTGAGAAGCGCCTCATCGGCAATGATGGCGCGGTGGACTTTACTGTGACCAACGGCCACGGCGAGTCCATGGACTTGAGCTGAGAGAGTGGGGAATCTCTAGAGTGAGTAGGATAAGCGGTCGGTAGGCGAGTAAATCTTGGCGTTCGGGCATTATGACGTTTTACAAGTTTTCAGTAGACGAGTGCAATAGGTCAACTACGAGTGTACTTGGCGCTACAAGGATCATATACCAAAAATAATCTTAGTCTTCTATTCTCCTTGTTTTATCGAGAAAGTCGGGCCTTTCCATGGTATCAAATGTGCATATTAATATTGAGTGCAGTCATGAACAGGTCAACAGTAAGTAGTAGTAGGTATATAAGCGCCCCAACGCCTTGATCCCATGCCCAACAAATCTCAGAGATAAGACGGTGTTGATTCTTTTATGCACCATCGAGCGGTTCCATGTCCTCCCATCCCGTACCCTTTTGGATATTGGAAACCAGTTTACCATGATCAAAGTAGTACAGGCGTGTATTATCTGACCAGGAGACGGCGGCGAACCCGCCCTGCGGGCTTCCCCAGGAGTCGTCCTGGTTGGTCAAGTACGCGTCGGAGTCGACATCACGCCACCATGCTACGATTCTATCGTCGCCTGAGCGGTCGGCGTAGTAGATGCGCCAGGGAGCTCCTCTAGCGACGTAGACACCTGCGAGGGTGGCTAATGGGCCCCATCCCGAGCCCGGGGAATCGTCTACACCTACGTCACCATCTACCCAAAAGAAACGGTCAGTCGACATGTAAATGATGAAGAAAAAACAACAACAAAAAAATGATAGGGGGGCGGGGGGGCGGCGAGGATGCCTGTGATTTCCTTACCTGCTGGCGGTCCTTGGGAGTCGTCGTAGGTGATGAGGCGCAAGCGCTCAGACTCGTCCGACACAAAATACAGATTGATATCCGTTGCATTCGGCCCCGTAGCCACGAGACTCGTGCCGGGATAAGCGCCAGAGATGACGTGGTTGGAAGTCCACTGGCCGTCGCCGTTGCCGTCGGCCGCGAGGGCCCAGATGTTGCCCTTGGCCTCCTGATAGTACACCCTCACGCGGTCCTCGTGCTCTTGGAGCAGGCGCAGGGCCGCCAGCTTGGACGACGGGTCGACGGCGCCCGTGGTGTTTGTGGAGATTTCGTAGTTGGACTCGGTGACGCAGGGGTCCTTGGTGCAGTTGAGCATCGCCTGGACGATGTTGGTGTCGGACCCGTCGAGGGAGAGGTAGAAGAGCTGCGCCATGTAATCGCCCGCGGACAGGCCCGTGGCCGCCAGGGGCGTCCCCCACGAAGGTTCGATGTCCAGGTCGACGGTCTGCTCGTCCCCGGGCTTGTCGTCGTCGTCCACGATGCGGTACAGGAGCCGCGACTGATTCAGGTCTTGGTAGAAGACCTGCACGTTGGGCGTGCCGTCTGATGATAGCTTGAGCGATAGCGCCGCAGCCATGTTGCGCTCGCTGGGCTCGATGGGCCCCGTTTCCTGCGGAGCGTCGGACGTGCTGGTGCTGGTGCTGGAGCTCTCGGGTGACGACGACGACGACGACGACGACGACGACGACGACGACGACGACGATGATGATCCCGGCATCTTGCCATTGGCGTAGAGCCCCCCGACTACACCCCCCACGATGGCGCCGATGACGAGCACAATGGCCGCCGCCAGCAAGATGAAGAAGGTCTTCCTCTTCAGCCCGCATACTACCTTCCCGGTACGAGAACCTCCAACAACAACGGCGGCGCTCGAATCGTCCAGCGTAGAGACGGGCTCTGGGGCATGGTCGGCCGACCCATCGTAGTCGCTCGGTATCAGCCCAGCCGAGTCCGGTGACTTGTACGCCGGCGGCAGCGGCTTCTCCTGGTTGGGGACAGCTTCGGGGGCGTTGGCGAAGGCGTCGAGACGGTTTGTGGCCACCTCTGGGGCATTGGCGAAGCGGTCGTCGCTGTCGGGGCCTACCGTTGAAGACACCTGGGCTTCACTGGGTTGGGGGCTGCCGTAGCTACTTGTAGGTAGGCTGGGCTCAAAATTGGGACTCGTCTCATAATTGCTGGTACTTGCAGGTGCTTGTGAAGAAGGGTGAGGAGGAAAAGGAGGAGGAGGAGTCGCCATATTGGCTGATATTAAAAGGTCGGCACCAGCAGACCACAACCAAACACCAAACAATCACACACCAATTCTTATTCGAAATCACTGGGAAATTTCAAAAAATCACCAAAGAAAAAGAACCCATGAGGGGGAAAAAAAGAAAGAAAAAAAAGAAAGAGAGAGCATACTCCGTACACAGGGGGAAAATCTCAATAGTGAGAAAGAAGCTCCCCCACCTCAAAACCAGCGATATCCCCGTTAACTCTTTAGTGATCTCTACAAGTAGGTGATGAACAGGATGGCCGTCTTCTGATTCCCACAACATCTCCACGAAACCATCTGCCCTCGACGGCCTCACTGGCTCACTGGCTCGCTCCCAAGATTAAAAAGTAAACATGCCAGGGGTTGGCGCGGGATGCCATTACCGACGGTTGTCCGCCCTCCCGCCTAACCAACATTTCGGCATTGTTAGGGCGTCCCCACAGCCTGTAGGTACTTGTACTCCGTACTCCGTACACCGTAGTGCGATGAGGATCGTCGCCCACATCCCAGTTATTTTCTGTCATTGGTTCTTGTTCATTTTCCGACTGTTCAGTATACGGAGCACATACTTGTAACATCTGTTCTCGTCTTCTTTTGCACTCGATAGTACATATAGTACGTAGTACCTGCACCATCATTGTCATCATTGTCATCATCATCATTGTCATCATCATCATTGTCATTATCATCATCAGCAGCAGCAGCATCGTCAGCTAATAAGGAAGACACTCCATGGCCAGGCCTACGTCTTGAACCCACCCGCCGTGTCTTGGGAACGAGCATATGCCTGACATCAACGCGCAAATGGGTCATCCATCCGGTCGAAGGATTTGGCCTCCGGCGTTTCGTCACGTCCTATTGCGCCCCGTACACTGTACACGGCCCACGCAAGCTTCCTTACAAGTACTCTTTTGTGACACAGCACCGCCTTGTACGAGAGATCCCATCCATGTGCTGAGTACGGAGTATGGCTGGGGAAAAGAATTTCCCTCCCAGCCTTGGGCGGTGCGGGTAATAGGACCGTAATAGGCCATCTTATATGTAACTCTGCTGCCGCTGGTCTATGGAATCTTTGGCCAGCGTATAATGTCATGTTGATCATTTATGGTCGAGACTGTACCACCAATGACGGCGACTCGCAGATGATAATAAGAAGCATGCCAAGGTAATTTCAGATTGCTTGAGGGTCTGCATCTGTCATGGCTCAGCCCTATGTGTCACTATGCTACCTCGACCCCAGGTCACCTTCTAGAACCACGCTATTACCGTCCATCGATTGCCTGTGTGTTGATCGCCAAAAATTGCAACCTTTTCTCCGTAACCCCTCCAACCCCAAAAACGAAAAAAAAAAAAAAAAAAAAAAAAAAAAAAAAAAAAAAAAAAAAAAACACAAAAAAAAAAAAAAAAAAACCCCCCAAAAAAAAAAAAAAAAAAAAAAAAAAAAAAAAAAAAAAAAAAGGCGTCAATCTCCTTATCAAATCTCCATGTTCTCCTTGCAGGGCTGCGCGACAGATGGCGGGATCTCGAGCTTCTCTGAGAAAGGATCATCGGACCACTCGCGGGGGACATGCTCGATGAGCGTGGCGATGCGGTCGGCCTCTGCGGCGCCCCAGTATGTGCTGATGAAGGCAAAGATGAGATCAAGGGACGAAGTGACCTGGAAAAGAAGAATAGTTGTATATGTATTAATAGGAGCCGCGAAAACCCGTCGAATGGAGGGGATGGGGATGGGGAGGAACCATAATAGCACGGGGATCATCAAAAAACTTACTCCTGAAGACGACCACACCTTGCCGTCGGCCATGTACCGCGCCGGAGTGACCCAGTTGACATTAGGACCCCATGCAGCCGTCGAGTTCCAAGCAGCCTTGTTGGTCGTAACCAGGTAATCATCCAGCAGGCCCGTCATGCCGGCCAGGCCGCCGCCGGTGCAGATGGTCATGAAGATCTTGACCTTGGGGAACATCCTCTCCAGGTACGCCTTCTCGACGTCCAAGTCGGGGCTCCTCACGCCCGGCCCGCCGGGGACGATGAGCACGTCGAGGTCCAGCTCGTCGTCGTCGTCGTCAAACGTGGCCGTGGTGGGGATGCGCGGCCAGAAGCTCGAGTTCTGGGGGTTGCTCATCCCCGGCGCCGTCGTGATGCCGTCGAGCGTGCGTCCAATCAGGTGCAGCTTCATCTGCTGGGACGACTTGGCCATGATCTGGAGGGGGTCCAGGGGCCCGTAGACGTCAATCATGTCGAGAGCGTCGAAGAGGACGATGCCAAAGTTGCGGAGGTCATCTGGGCCCAGCTGCGGGATTGGCCGGGGCTTGATGCAAGAAGATTCGTTGTTGCGAGGACTCATGACCATGGCGTTGGCGAGCGACGAGGTCATGGAGAGGGCGCCCAGCGCCGCTGATAGGGTCAACTTCATAATGCTATACGGTAATGTTTTTAAAAATTGTACATGTTAAAGAAAACGTAGCATATGCGTCAGAAGACAAGCAGAGGAGAACACTAACTATCGTTAAGACAATAAATAATATGACCACAACCAAGGGGTGTGAATAGCAGAACTTGGGCAAGTTGGAAATTCGGAACCCTTTATATGGACTTGGAGAGTGTCGTCGGTCTTTACTTGTAATTGCCTAGACCAGGGGTTTGTTCCTTGCTGTTGACTCGCTTGTCCTCTATCGTCCATTCGGAATTCCGGGAGCTGTTTGTGATTGGTTCCCAAGTAAAAAGGCATAAGAGTAATAGTACTTTGAGCTGGTTTGCGCACATATACACATATGCATGTACCTTGGATCCGCTAACCTATCCCAACAAGGGAAGTTTTGAAGAAAACAACCACGTTTCGAAACGTCTTACTCCGTACCCCGTATTAGGGTGGTTTGCTTATACATGGGCGTGATGAAACACCATCTGCCTTCTGCCTTCTGCCAACTTTATTTGGACTCTCATTTCTCATTTTCGCTCATTTGACTATGTATGTATTAATAGCTAGTGACTCGCTTAGGTTTCCCGGCTTCGATGCTCGTTGCTATGCCATTGCAACAAGTTGGCTCATCTTTTTCTGCGGGTGTACAAACAACAATCTGCTCTACCGCTACTATGGTTTTCCAATCTTCCGCGCGCCATGAGCCTAGAACATCTTGAGTGAGCGATGATCTGCAGGCCTGCGACGGTCAACCACCAGGAAGATTGAGCATGACAACCATCAACGGCGCCTTGTCGGGTGACTATTCACTCCCAAGTATGTGATCCTCCTCCTCCTCCATATCTTACTGGCTAGCCGCATTTCATAGCCGCCTAGAGTGACCCATTTGCCCTTACATATGTGGCCGAATAACATGAACGGTACATAATTTGCCTTTGAGAGGGCAGGGTATAATGATGCTTAGTAATAGTCTTGTACTTATTCATCGTTGCATCGCTTCGGATCATCATAAGGTATGGTGCTTTGTTGGCATCGAGAGCAGCAGAATAAAAGCCGTTTCGCCCTGACATCTCCCGTTAGTCGTGACAACCCTTGTGGAACGAGGGCTGTTCCTCATGTCTTGGGCTGTAAATTCAGGGCCGCCCCTCGATCTCGGCAAGTTGAGCCGACAGCACCTCATTGCCCTGTAGTAACTCTTCTAGCCATTCGGCTGTCATGGTGAGCATGGTGCTCTTGCTGAATCCACCACCTCGAAGCCCAGGAACGAGCTCACACAGATCTTCGAACCCTTCTTTGATCAGAGTTCGTCGCTTCTGCTCGCTTTTTATGTGATTTTCTCGTTTCTGTTCGTCCGTCAAGTTTTCCCGCGGCGCTTTGGTAGACCCGCGTCTCTTAGCCGCCTTTGGTGTTGTGTCGATAGGTGGTGAAGTTTCATTGCTTCTTTCTGTCTTTAATTTGGCCCTTCGGGCTGTCTTGAGCTCCGTCCTTTCTTCCTCTTCCTTCTCGTCTTCGGGAATGTCCTTGGCAGTCCTGCTCTTTCTTCGTTTTCGTGGAGGAAGCTCAGGATCATCCCGGCTCTTGGTCGGTTCCGAAATTGAGATCCCTCGCCGAGCGCGATTTTCTGAGAACGAAGACTGAGCATGCGAGGGGCTACTAGGTCTAGTGCTAGCCGCACTCTTGTTCACTTCTAGACATTCCATGAGCCCAAGCTGCTCCTGATGATGTGATTCAACCGTCTCCTTCTTGGCTTCGGGAGTATATCCTTGTGCTGAGCTAAAGTTGGAATCGGAGCCCCATTGATAGAGGGAGGTCGACAGCCTCTGGTTCCTAGCTGCTTGAGGACTCATCCAATCTTGGGAGAAGCCCTGCTCTTGTTGAATGCTCCGTAGGCCTTCTTCACGGAACTCTTCCATAGGCTGGTGCCTGAGATGTCCGACAGGTGGAACGTTTTGCCGTCGTGAAGGTGAGTAATCCTGATGAGCAGTGCGGGGTGCTGCATTATTGTGTAGTAACGTGGCAGCGGCACTGAGGACGTCGTCTGAATGATGCGTATGAGAGGGTTGGTGCTGTAGATTTTGAAGGCCCTGTTGCGAGGGTTGATATTGCTGTGGGTGCTGGTGAAGTTGTTGCTGTTGAAGGGGCTGATGGTGTGTTGGTTGTGGCTGCGAAGATGGAGGTGGAGGAGGGGCCATGGCTTGCGAGGTCGTTGTCGATCTTGGGTACGTCATGAGGTCGTTAAATATAGTCTGGTGGCCAGGGGACGCCATTGAGCCTTCAGGCTGTTGCCCGAAAGACGTAGCACTGCCCACGAAGGTGGGTGGTAGATCGAGCCACGCATTGCTGAAGTTGAGCCCTTCGCCGAACGAGAGGTTGTTCCATTGGTCATTAGTCATGTCTTCGAAGAAGGAGCCGAGAGCTCGCGTGTCATTCTCGTTCAGAAGAGAGTCGCCAGATGGTTCGGGAGGCTCTGGCAGAGGCTCTTCATCGGGGTTGAAGGCGTCTGGCGGAAAGAGGGTCAGTAGGGCGTGGTGAACAAGGTTGGCCATGGTCGTTTGAGGGTAAAAAGGGAAACAGAGGGTAAGGGATTGAACTCACAGCCAAACGGCAAGAAGGGGTCGTTGGGAGGATTTGACGAACCCATCCTGGGAGCTGGATGCACGGCGAGCATGGGTGCGTATTAATAAAAAGGTTAGTATATACTGGAAATGGACAGATGCAGTCGTAGAGGTGGCGGAAAGTGGGCAGGCGTTGGGCGGGTCGCCAGTTTCTGCGCGCAAAGATGTCGAGCTATGTCCTCGTGCTTGTGCCTGGCAATCACATGTCGAGAGGCTCGCTGGCCAAGCTCGGGAGAAGGAATCCGGGGTATGGGCGCCCCCGGGGAGTCGGGCTGCCAGGAACGGGAGCAGGATCGAGGCCGATCACTCGGTCGAGAGGGTGAGGAGTGTCCTGTCCGAAAGGTCGAAAGACGAGTCTCGACTTGCGGGTTTGGGGTTTTGTAGGATGACGTCCAGAGGCAGTCTAACGATGTTTGCTTCGAAAGACAAGCCCTCGCCCCCCTCAACTGTTGCTATCCACTCAAAGAAATATGGTTCGGTTGTAGCCGCAGATGATTCGCAAGATGCAACAGATGCGACAAGCGTCATGCGTGTCCTTGGGTCTTGCGTCGCAATCTGTCCGGCCGGCGACCAATTGCAGATGTTACAGCCCTAGCCTAGTTGTAGGTAGATTGTTGGTCGATCTGCAGAGCGCTGTCCTGTCCCGGGTGTATGACTTATTATTATTCGACGTAATAGCAGCAGCGTTATTCGTAGTCGTGTTCAGCGCAACTTCAATCTGTTTTCGCGTACGTGCGTATGGTATGGTATAATGACAGGACGAGCTAGTTGATGACAAGTCGTATTTACGGTATTCGCAGCGAGAGTAAAATGTGGTAAGTAAAGAGAGGTATGAAAACACCCCTGCCTTGCCTCAAAAGAAGAGACCCGGTCACCTGCATCCTTTCCTTGGTCCTACCTGCTTGCTAGGCACTTGTGCAGCGGCTGCAGCAGTAGTCAAGGCAAGCAACTGCTAAGGTAGGGTAGGTATGAGAGCGGAGAGCGGAAAGCTGCGGGCTTGCAGGATTGGGTGGATTGAGAATTGGGGGAGAGCCGCCCTCGAATGCCTCCAGTCCCCTCCCTCGAATTGAACTTGCGGCGGGCGGATCCGGGGTTTTCTTGGTAGTATACATATACCGGGTCGAAGTTATAACCGGGCCTTGCCGCTTTTGCTACTTTTGAGTGCAGCTGAGCTGATGATCACGAGGCTTCAAGTCCCGTTAAGCGCATCATGCAGCAAAATATGCATATACCCCTAAGCATTACTATATCCAAGCATCACATGCTTTGCGTCTTCGTTTCCAACCAAGTTAAGTTCGGTTATGTCATCCACTTTGACCAATTCGCTCCAGTGCTTTTTTGCTGTCGCATGAGATGAGCGAGCGCGGCGCGCGTCCCAGCTTCAACTCGGGAAAATCAAAGGGGGGGGTTCAGGCTCAGGCTCAAGCTTTCTACCCGGCCATTCAACTTCTAATATACGGAGTATGTACTTCTTTTTGTTCCATTAACAATGTCTACAATTGCTCATCTTTTTTAATTCCTCCAATTTCTCGAATTACTCCCACCACTACCATTGTTCCCAGCATACCCGATATCACAACCGAGCTCACTCACCTACGGCTAAGAACTCCCCCCTTCTGGAGAACCTTTGCACATACACTACGTACTTAGGTAGATCAACCCTAAAATTCCGAGGGTATCTTTCCTCTCGTACTACATGACCGATGCAAGGTACGGAATACAGCCCTGCAACTCAATATTTCAGCTAGATTGATCTCTTCCCAAGCTTGGTAAGAGCAGCCATACCCCCCCTTCCCCTTTCAGCCCACCATCATCATCACAACTACCCACTACCACTTCCGTGCCACCATTTCACTTTTGTCCTAGACTTCAAACAGAGTACCGAGGCTTCTTTATGTGTTTTGTGTTCCGAGCTTTGACAGCTGATACCCTCCATCAACGCTTCTGTGATTCAGACATACTGCCTGCATAATACCTACCTGTATCTTTTGTCCATATACTATACAGTCACAATCTTCACATTACATCATATTCAAGGTCCTTTTGGCTTGGTCCTGATTGGGCACTTCCTGGCTTAATGAATCGTGACTGACAACCCGGCTCTCTCAGAAACCTTTAGCAGCTGCAAGCGTATTTCTCATGTATTACTTTTCTATCCCTTTCTAAAAGATTTGTTTCCCTATGCAGTGGCAAATCCGAATGTTTGCTACGTAGTATTCATTTTGTCCTAGCCCCGATACACCCCAAAGTGTAGCTCAGGAACCCACCCGAGTCTTCCCTAGTGATGCCACCCTCTCGGATGAGAGGATCTGGGGTTCTCAACCTCTGGAGCGTCCCTCCCCTGCTACGTCCAGCCTTACGCGCGTACCTTCTTGGATATGCATCTGCTGTAGGCCCTCGGTTGCTGACTCTGCTACTGCAACAGCTTTCGCGCAGAAGGAAGCGTCAGCAGGTCGATGATCAGAATGAGGAATTCTTTGTCGATGGTATAGTACATATATTGCGAACCGGTCTCGAGCCACAGAGGTTTCCGGCTTTTTGCGCCGCTCTTATTGGGGGCAACTCACTTCTGTTGGTATGTTTGTCCATTTCAATTTCACATCCCCATTTCTGAGTCCTGGCCCATATAACTTAGAAAGGCTTGCTGGATAAGCTGATCTCAGCTAACACGTTAAAGCCCCTGTTAAAAATAATAATCGACAAAGGTGCGGCTTCGCGGAGCTTAGCTGTTCGCCAAAGGTAAGATGATGGTCGCTAGGCACACTCCCTCTTGGCAGTCCCGTATACTAACCAAGGATTAGACTCACGAGATGGCTGTCTGCTTTCATCGCCGGTTGGCTCAGCCTCCGGTTGTTACAATCAAAGGGCACACCAGCAGAAATGTTAGAGAATAGCCAAGCACATGACAATGCAGCAGAGCAGAAGCCTCGGGCTGGCCCATGGGCTGGACGGACGTTGGACTTGACACTGTTCACAACCACACGAGCTGTAGATGTCCTTGTAGGAGAACTCTGGTCTCAGCACAGAGCCCGTCGGAAGGGGGCCAAGAAATGGACCAAGGTAGGCACATGATGCTCAAGCCCACGACTATGCATTATTTTACCTAACCGATGACACAGGTCGAACAGTTTGCCACCACCATGGTTGACCCGGCAGTGTTCGCCATCTCCTGCGGGTTCATTATGTGGTCATGGTTCTACCACCCTGAAGCTCTACCCCGAAGCTACAACAAGTGGATCACATCGGCAGCCATGGTAGATCTTCGTCTCATTCAGGCGCTCAAACGATTCAAGAATGGCGAGCTTCGGTACGGAGAGGAGACTGGACAAGCACCATTGCTGGGATCAATGTGTGCCGACTATGGGTTGCCGCAAAACTGGGGTGATCCTATGCAGACAGTCCCTTTCCCTTGTGAGATTGTTCACATGGGCTGTGGCCCTTCGTGCGAGTATCATGCTGTGAGCCGGTTTATACGTTCCTGGAGATGGGCCATGTTCACATACCTGCCTCTAGCAGTGGCTTTCAAAATGAGAAGGCCCAGCAGGCAAGCTTTCGCACAAGCCATCATGTCAGCATGCCGCTCGTCCGCTTTTCTAGGAACGTTCATCACTCTATTCTACTATGGTGTTTGCTTGGGACGCACACGTGTAGGGCCCCGTCTACTAGGCACAGTCACGTCTTGCCGTCAACGTATCGACGGCGGCATCTGCGTTGGCACGGGATGCTTCCTCTGCGGTTGGAGTGTCCTCATCGAGTCCGTTAACCGGCGCAAGGATATGGCGCTCTTCGTGGCGCCGCGGGCTCTTGCTACTGTAGTGCCGAGGAAGTATTCCCGCGACAAGCAGTGGCGTGAGACCGTGACTTTTGCTGCCAGCGCAGCAGTCATTTTGACCTGCGTCGCTGAAGACCCCAAGAGGGTGCGAGGTGTGTTGGGAGGCGTGCTCAACATGGTGACGAGGGAATGAGCGCGTCTGTAGAATATTGTAACACATGAAGTCTACCTTGTCTATAAGGCATCAGTATGATACATATGTCCGTTTTTACTCTCTTTAGAGTCATACCTTCTCTCTAGCTTGGGAGTTTTATCCAGTGGCGCAAGTTTAACCAAGCCACGGCAGAGTCACACCTGCCTACTTTTTTATCTATTTATACCCAATGCATTCCCAACTTTTTTCTTAAATCATCATCTTCGACACACCATCGAGACACGCTATACCAAGACTTATTTTCATCTGGTTCCCAATCAGCTCTGGACTCTATTATCGTATACCACTACGCCAAACACTCCTACTCTTCTTAAAAAAAGAACCCGATATAATGTCCGACATCGGTAGTCCAATGTCGCTGGACACGGCAAGCAGAAAGAGTTCTGCATTATCCATTCTTTCTTATTCTATCCTTAAGAAGCTTAACGGTAAGTACTACTAGTGTTTGCTTATCTATAATCACTAATGATCTTTCTTTTCTTAGAATTGTCGACAAGAATGGATGACAAATTTAAAGCCAATGAGACAAAGATGGACGGACTACAGAGCGATGTAAAGGAACTTCAGAGCGATATAAAGGAACTTCAGCGCGATGTAAAGGAACTCCAGCACAGAATGGCAGTGATGGAATAACCTACCGTGAACCACACCGTGCGGCTCGTAAGCGTCGAGCAAGCGGTAATAAGCCTGCAGCATCCCAAAGATTAGAATAGTGAAAGTACTAGCATCACGGATGGTAAGCACAGTTTGAATATCATTTCATTTGAATTTCTTTTCGTTCATCCCGGAGGGCTCCAAGTCTGAGACAAGATTGTATGTATCGTGTATCAAACGCCTACACTGCACCAAACATCACGTTAAGCCCTGAACCAGGAGCATACCCCCAGGACAAACATACAGGCCAGGATGTCTGACCTGACCGTGGTCAAGATCTGCCCGTACCTCATGAAAACCTGCACGTACCCCTTGTAAGGCTCAGGGATAAACCCAACCACGGTGGTGACGATACCCGCGGGCGGCGCCCTCCCCTTATCCAGAAAGAACCTCGTGGTGAGAAGCATTGTCTCCGCCGTCGCAAATACCCAGAAGAAAAGGTTCTTCTCGCGCTCAAACTCGGCCAAGTCCGCCGACGACATGGCGGAGAGCTCACGTTCGGCCTTGGTGCCGGTAAAGGGCGCCAAGATGACAATGTACAAGCCCAGCCCCAGGGCCACCAGGGCATGGAGCAGCCGCCAGAGGGATGTGTAGGGATCCGGGGCGGTGGTCGACGAGGGCGTCTGTGTGCTTGGCATCGAAGGGATGTTGGGGAAGGGAGGGGCTGCGCCCGGGGCGCCACCGGCACCGGCGCCGCTGAGCATCTGCGACATCATCTTCATGATGGGGTCCTCGGCTTCGCCTCCAGCTGAGCTTTGACCGGGGAGGTTGTGGTTATTGGCAGCGGCGGGGTCGAGGCCTAGCATCATCTGACGCAGAGCTGCTTCAGACAAGCCGTTATCACCAGCCATGGGTGATGGACCAGCCGTTCCATCTGTCGTTCTGGGAGTGTAATGATGATCTGAGATGTCGATATCGCCAGGGTCGGGTACGTCCGGAATCGTAGAAGTATTAGTAGTAGTAGTAGCAGCCACCGGGGTGGGCTCCGTCACTGGCGCCACAGGAGCTGTAGCCTCGTCCTCTGCTCGCAACTCTGAATCAGCCTATGAAGAAAGCAAGGCCCTTGAAAGGAAGGAAGGAATGGGAAAACCATCACATACCTGGGACAGGTGGCCGACCACCGTTGCCCATGATCTTGTTGAGCCTCGCAGACCCGCCAGCCTTGATCTTTGCTTCGCGGCGCTCCTTGCGGAGACGAGCCTGCTCAGCAGCCCTCTGGGCGACGGCGTCGGCATCGTTTGAGGTTGCAACACCTTCCGTCATGTTTGGTTGGGGTGATTCGGATGGAGTACGAAGTACACGGTTGAGGTTATGACGATGGTCTAGGGGCCTTGAGGGCCAAGCTCTTGGTGGGGGTGCTGTGTTGGCTTTTAGAGCATCACCCAGCCTAGCTTACCCTGTATCACAACGTAAAGGAAATTCGCATCTTGATTAACAAATAACAACGACGGCATACCAGATGCTTAGTTTCAGCGCCATCATTGATTTTTTGCGCTATTATATATGCATCAGAGCAATTGAGAGTAAATATATAGTAGATGGTAATAGATGTGATGTGGTATCTTCCCCATATATTTACCGTGCCCACGGGGGGTCAAAAAACACCGACCCCAATCCTATGCAATTGATATGCGAAGAGGGTCGGGGTTTTTTGACCCCGACTAGCGTGCTAGTCATGGACAGAATATTCCGACCCAATATGCACCCAAATATGCGGCCAAATAAGGTCGGTGTATTTTGGTACCGAGTTGCCGTGTTGAAATGACGGGATTTGAGACGAATGTGATCGGCAAAATTTAGATACAGGCTTATGAGTGCCGTCACCAGATTTCAAGTCTCAGGACCGCTACAGGAAGCACCAGATATAGAAGCTTTACGAATATAGTGCTATGAAATTGTTCATAGACTCCTATAGTCTCGCAAAAAACCGTTGGTGTGAGATGCGGATGAAAGTTCTTTCTATCCGGTACGAGCGCTTCATACATAACACAGTGAAAGGGGGTTGAGATGATAATTTGATAGTACATTTTCGACAACATTAGACAATTCTCTCATACGTCGACAGCGCTGATTTGAGGGGCATCCAAAACTCTTGGCCTATTTCTCGTAGTCCGCCCTTAATAGAGAGCATTGTTGACCTGGATGATGGCCGGCGCGGCAAGCGTCTTGTCGACCACCGCGTTTGCGTCGGCAAACTCGTTACCTGTGGTAAGGGCGCCATGGCTGAAACCCGCGGCGACGTTCTCCTCGTAGGGAAAGTCGGCTTGGAAGCTGATGACGCCGCCGTCCCACTCTACGTTGGACAGAGGCACCGAGATGGGTATTTGCTGGCCCGTGGTGTACGTCATGTACAGGCCCTCAGTCATCCCGACGTACGGCTTCGCAGCGTCGGAATTGTTCAGGTCAGCCACGAAGCTGAGCTGCTGATCCTCGGGCTCGATCAGGGCGATGGGCCCGCCGTTGGTCATCAGGCCCGGGAAGATAGGCAGGTTGATGCTGCTCAGGGGGAAGGGGCATGAGCCCGGCACGACGAACGCCTGGAGGGCGGAGAAGGCGAAGGGGGCCGGGACGGTGGTGAGGAAGGGCGACTCGGACGGAACCCTGTTGAGGACGATGCGGTAGTAGCCGTTCTGCTCGCCCTCCTGCCCGATGATGGACGAGATGAGCTTCACCAGGCCGGAGACACCGTCCTCGGAAAAGATGACGTTGGCGCCCTGAAGCGCGCCCAGTACAACGGCGGTAAATGTCTGTGCTAGGTTTACGGCGTCGCCGAAGTTGTCTACTGGGAATACGTACTCGCAGGGCGAAGGGGCGAATCGCCCAGCGCCCTTGAGGGTCGAAATGGCTCCCAGAGCATGCTGCTCCTCTTGCTGTAGTGAAGTAATGAGCCTCTCGATTTTGCAGATAGTCATGATGAAAGGGAGTGAATACGTACAGCTTGAACAGCAGTGATAGCCCCAATGGCTTGGGCATTGTTGCCGTTCTCGTAGCCAGGAACACTGTTCGTGATGTTGGCGAGGAGGGAAGCGAAGTAGGCCGTCTCAAAAAGCTCATTAAAAGCGATGAGCTGCAGGGCCGTAGCACTATTGTCTCCCAGAGATGTGGGAGAAGGCCCATTCGGCAGTTTGCCCAGGGCCTGTTGCGCAATGGCTTCCATCTGCTGAGTATTGGGGTTGGGGAAGTTATTGGTGGAGGGCACCTCAAACGACCTGAGAAGGACGGTAGAGGAGGCGATGCTGAAGAGAGCGGCAGAGAGGAGAGCCTTGGGAGGGACAGTCATGTTGCGCAATCACTGAGGCAAGGCTATGTTAATGACCCGTATATTTTCAACGCAAGGACTCCGAATGGATAACTCACATATATCGATAATGTTTCGACGAAAAAGATGAGGGAGACACACCTGTGAACAATCCATCTTTTACTCCTCAAGAAAGGGGTCGTTCATCACAACTTATACCTCCCCTGGAAGGCCAGAAACTGCTCTCCACCCCCCCAAACATTGTGATAAGTTTAGGAACTCTCACCGAAACCCCATAGTCTCTCATCATGATGCGAGCACTCGAGACCCGTCCACCACCGGCAAGACCGGAGAGCTAATGCGTCGGGATGTGACGTTTCCGTCCCACCAAAAACCGTTGGCCATATAGGTGGCGTGTGAATGGTCCTGGATGGCACCGCCGCCCGCATTTTGGTTGGAATAATGATGGATGGAAGACCCGCGATCCAGACCCGGGCAGCCGGGAAATAAAGTCATTCGCTGTGAACACAATATTCGTTTTTTTGACTTCGGCAGCCTCTACCGTGATTGGCTGCCCGGCTGCCGTGTCTGAATGTATATCTCGGCTCGACTTTGAAGATATTAGAAAGATCTCCAAGATGACGAGAAAATCAGGTCGGGACGGCGAATCTAATTCACGGGGCGTCAGGGCCGACGCGTGCTACTAGGAACATACATTTTTCTTCTAATCTTGCTACTCCACTATGTCATGCCTCATGTCCTGCTCCGTACTATACTATTTTGCCAGGATGCTGCTGCATTCGAGGGTGTCCTCTCAAAAGCGCTGAATTTAGGGTGTGGCCTTGCTCATGCTGATCAACCGCTTCACGCCAACCTGTAGATTCTGTTAGCCATATGTCTCCTCATAAGGTGCTTGTAGACTCACCATCCAATTACCACACTCTTCGGTTCTATCTCGTTGAATGTCTACTTGGAGCTTTTGTGCCGTAGCGTAATCCTTGCCATTGATTGCCTGAGCAAGCTGAGTAAGCTGCTCGATTGTTGGCGGAGTTATGAGCTCCTCGTTGTTGAGATGATCAAACAGGATATTTAGCCTCTTCTGCGTATCCTTGACTTGAGGGGCGAAGGTTTCAGGTGCCTTTGCGGCCACACGCTGCATATCCTGGCTCAAAATGTCCACCATCTGCTGGGCATTGACAGGAATGTGCGATCGATCACCAGGTGGGTGTTTGGATTTGGGAGGCTCTGCTGCGCGTGGCGGCGGCGGGGTTGACTGAGTCTGGGTCGCCGTTGGAGGGCCACTAGGAGGTGGTCCAGGCCTAGACACGGGAGGAGGACCTCCACCGGGAGGGCCTTGAGGTGGCCCCCCAATCTGACCTGGTGGAGGAGGTGCGTAAGGATTGGGAGCATATTGATTGCTAGGAGCAGATGACTGCGGTGGCGCATAGGGGTTCGCTGGAGGCGGCCGGCTGCCTGGTCCAGGAGGTGGTGCCATTGCTCCTGGTGGGGGATATTGAGACGGAGACTGCTGCGCGGGGGATGGAGCGTAGCGATTTACAGGAGGAGCACTTGAAGGTGGCGCATTGTAAGGGGAGGCACTGGGAGGAACATGAGGTGTGTTCACTGGCGTCGAACCCTGGGAAGGGGCCGGAGGGGCATACTGATTGGCAACAGATGAAGGAGGAGGAGGTCCTTGATTAGCCTTGGGGGGACCGGCTAAAGGTGACTGCATCCGAGGAGGAGCAGGGCCCTTGGGCGGCGGGGCTGGCGGGCTAGCACCTGTGCGTTGTCCGTATGCACCTGGAGGAGGAGGAGTGCTGCTTTGTTGCCCGGGGAAGGGCGACGTGACGGGCGCGACACTTGGGGTACTCCTCCTGGCAGGGGGGGGTTTGTTGACTAGAGGTGTATCATTCCAGTTCGCCATGTTCTTAGACTGAGAAGGGGGGGCGACAGATGGCGTCGTTGTCCTTGGGGGTCCACCCATGGGAGGTGCTGAAGGCTGGACGTACCCAGGCTGTCCAGGAGGCTGGTAGCCTTGCTGGTACCCCTGAGGCTGATAGCCTTGAGGCTGATATCCGGCCGGCTGATAGCCTTGGGGTTGATAAGGATTCTGGCCCGGTGCATACTTCTGTGGCTGAGCGGTACGAGCCTGGTTTGGAGGAGCATACGGGTTGGGGGCACCAAATCCAGGTGTCGGCTGAGTAGGTTGTGTAGGCTGCACGGGCTGCACGGGCTGCGGTGGCTGATAGGCCATAGTAGGCTGCGCCCGTGATGGCGTCCTCGATGCCGTAGTCGACTGTCGTGGGGCGTGGGCGGCCGGCTTCTTCTGAGTTGCAAGCTTGACCCGGTTCCTTGCAATATCGGCCGCAGGATATTCTGTAGGTAGAAGGTCGAGATACTTTTGAGCGGTCTCGAGCTGACCATGGCCAGCCAGAATGTCGGCGTACTCAGTGTACTTGTCGTAAAGAGTAGCGAGCTTCCATCCGGAGGTCAAGCTCTGCTCAGGGTCATTGAACTTGCTGACCTGTCGGAAGACAGTGACCTTCTCGATAAAGTTCTGTAGAGATCGGGCGTGGATGGAGAAAGTAGAATCTTCAGAAGCCTGATTGATCCCCGCTTGCTCGGCCTCAGCCAGCTCAGTAGCCCAGATGGCAACGACCTTCTCAAGCTTGGAACCGACCAAGTAGCAGAACGAAGCATCTTTTCTAGACCCCCCATCGTTGATCCTGTCCCCTAGCGCCTCGCAAAGATCTGGGAACTCCTTGGGGTCTGAGAAGGTGCATAGGATAGCCATTGTTTCCTTCCAACTCTCAAGGTCGGCGTTGTAGGCGATGTCCCAGAGGTTCTTAGCAATAACGGAGTTTAGCAGGCGGATGTAGCTTGGAACGCCCTTCTTGCGGGACAAGTACGCAGTCTGTACCTTGTCCACAAGCTCTTGACCACCACAATTGGCAATGAGAAATGCATCTGCCATCCGATCTTCTTTGAGACAAAGATTTGTGGCCTTCGCGAAGTCACCGAGCATTATAGCCTTCGTAACGTCCTTTTCTACAGATGTATCAGAGTCGCCAAAGAGCTGGAACGGATTGTCTGTCTTCGCGCCCCTTGTAGCAGTCAGATTAGTCAAAAACTCGTCGCCGTCGCCTTCCTCTTCGCCATTATCGAAGAAGTTGGATAGGCGCTTCTTCTTCTTCTTTTCCTCATCGTCTTCCCCAGGCTTATCCTCACTTGATTCCTTTTCTTCGGTTTCATCCTTTGCTGCGCCATTAACGAGATCCTCCTCCTTGAATCCCAAGTACTCAACGATCTTGCTTCGCGGGTTATCGCCTACAAGTGTTTCCATCACTTTCCAGTCCGCCTTTTCTTCTTCCGACTTGGCCTGTTCGATCTTATCCTCGCAAATAGCGGTAATATCTCCCGAAGCTAGAGCAGCCTGGAATTTTTCGGTGGCGACTGAGACATCCGAATCGACGGAAAAGTTGGTGATCGAGATCTGAGAGGATCTCTTCTGGCCAGTTTGAGAAGGTAGAGGCTTGAAAAAAACGACTTTACCACCAAATCCGAAAGAAACTCCAACAGGACGTTCGAGCCATTTGGGAGCCTTGCTCAACGACCAAGATGCCTCTTGAGGCTTAGTCTGCGCAGCGCTGAAGAAATCTTCATCGTTAAGGCTCTTATCGACAGCAGCTTGAGACGTATCAGGGTTCGTATTTTGAAGTGTTTGGATGGTGATCTTTCCATCAAAGCTGGCAGTTGCCGAGAGGCTCGGGTTGTGAGGGTTGAACTGCGTCTGGAAGGTCCAGTTGGTCACCTCAGGTAGCTCACCGAGGCGTTCGCCTGTCTGGGTACTCCACACAATCGTCTTGTTGTCCTTGCCTGAAGATAGCAATAAGTCAGGATCCTGAGAGCACCAAGACAAGGAGAGAACACCCTGCTCATGCCCCTGAAGCGTCTTTTCCGGCGCATTGGAATTCCTCAGATCCCAAAGGAGGATGACCGGTGTATTGTCATCGGGCGTTGCGGTTAGTAGCTTTGTGGAGTTGTTCGGATCCCATGCAATAGCACTGACTGGCTTGCGGCTGTTGTTAAGTGTAAGGGACGCTTTCTTTGTCTTCAAATCCCATACAGTGACAAACCCCCCTGTTCCACCAGTTGCCAGAATGTGCGAAACCTTCTTATTCCAAGCCAAGCACTCAATATCATCAGATCGAGCCGCAGCGTTACCTAGCCGGAACGGGTTATCGATATCGTCGACATCGTAGACGAAGACCTCCCCCTTGGCCCCGGCAGTGGCGAGAATTTGAGGCTTAAGGGGGTTAAACTGAACAGCTTTGATGGGCCCGGTATGTTTTATCGTTTGAGAGATCAATGCGTCTTCGGCCTCGGCCCCAGCAATCAGCTTCTCGGCATCCCACAACTCCAGAGAGCCATTCTCGAAGGCTCCTGCAACTACACCCTTGGGATATTCTTCATTTGGGGGGCCCCAGGCAATGTCATAAAATCTGTGTCGCGGATAAGCAAGGGAAGCTAATTGCTATGCGAAGATTGCTCTGACCTTGACTCTGTTGGGATGCTGGCTATAGGCTGTAGCTCGAGGCCCTGAGACGGCTCGTCGAGGGAGAGATCCCAAAGCTCGAGCTTGCTCTCATCTGAAAAGTCGGCATCGACGGCTCCAGCTCGTGTACCAGTAACTAGAAGAGGCTTATCTGCACCGGGCGACCAGGCGAACGCGGCCGTCCGAGGGATGTCTCTGAGGCGCACCATGGTATACCAACCACAAGACCAGGGAGCAGGGACTAATCGGTATGGAGGATGGCCTTGAAGTCAATGCTTTCTCAGTTGTCGTAGAGGAGCATTGAGCGCTTGAATATATGGGAATAAAGTCGAATTGCTCCAGCGAGAGTTCGAGCTGGAGCTGGTTGTCAGATATAGTAAACCCTCGATCAGAGGTGGGATTGCAGACAAGGAGGTCTAGGTACAGTACGGCCTATGATGCCAGATTGCACGGCAACTCCCACCTTGTCCTGAGCCTGAGTGCCCCCCCTTTGGTGGGCAGGTGCGCTAGCTCCAGCGACCGCGGGCAGATTGCCCCACCTTTACACATTGACCATCAACCAGGATCACGTGAACTAGATCTCATATCGAAGCTATCGTAAGGTATTAACTTGATAGAAATTCGACGTGAAACACGACTTCTACATCATTGCGCCACGATTACAAAAGTATAGAAGAACCCTTACCCGGCAGAGATTCAAATTTCGGCTCCCTTTAAGCCAGTGTGAACCAACATGTCGGACTCGGCGCGGTGGAAGGCCACCGTTCACGTTGGGGGTCTCTCATCATTAGCTACCGACGCCAATATCTTTGATGCATTTCTTCCATTCGGCGAAATTGTCGAAGTTCAACTACCCAAGCCTGACAAGCCCAGCGCGACCGAGCCTCACAGAGGTTTCGCGTACGTCGAGTTCGAAGATAGTGAAGACGCGAAGGAGGCCATCGACAATATGGACCAATCAGAGTTCTTCGGTAGGGTGATCAAGGTGTCCCAGGCGAAGGTACCAAAAAGTGCAGATGAGGGCTTGGGTAGTAAGAAGGCAATTTGGGAGCAGGTGAGCGAACTTCATGTGACATCGGTACCATATAACGACACTAACCCGGCTTACAGGAGGACTGGATTTCCAAACATGCAGCTGATGAACAGCAAGACACGGCCACTGTTGATCAAGGGCCTGACCCAATGCAGGGTCTCGAAGGTCTGGATATCGCTGGCCCCAAGCCAGCGTAGTCAGTTTCTTTTTTACATAGGCGTCAATCAAGGCATAGCGATGGTATTTAGGATATTGAACACTAATAGACTTCACTATAAAGTCAGAAGACCAACGCAGGCATGCATATATAACCAATAGGCTTTACCATATTGAAAACCTGTGTATGATTATACCGGCTGCTATCGCCAGGAAGATAATGTAGCCAGGCTAGTTGTGGACAAAGATTTCCGTTCCATAGGAGCTTAGACATTCAGCCAGACAGGCGGTATTTCCTAGCTGCGTAAGGCTAGGATGACACTGTCTCCGCCCTTCAAGAGCTGTTTGTCAAGTACTTTTATTTGATGCAATCCGTGCAGGATAGCCAGCTTCGTAACGCCATCATATGCCACCTTGTCTTCCATATTCACAATTCTCTTGGCATAGCGGTTGTAGCTGCGCCTTGCCACTTAAGTGACTTCATAATCCCACTTACCTTTGATGGAGCCCGAACTTCAAGTGCTTGGGGTCTGGAATGGGCTGGCGTTGCAATTTCTATCTTGGTTCGAGCAGGTTGATACCACGCTCTACAACATTGATCTTGTGTTCAACGGATCCTGCCCATAGTCTCGAGGCAGGATGCTGTGGTTCGTATCTTAATAAATTAGCGCGACACTTCTGTCCGGAATAAGGCGAGCTATGGCCGAGACTGGCCTGCAAATGACATGGCTCATGTTGGACAATGATATTTGAGCGGTCGTTTCTACTGTGACCGAAATGAAGTTCTACTTCACAAACATATGGAGCCATTGACAGTTTTGAATCCCCTTTAAATTCAGCCAGCCACCCAGCGCATGGCTGCAGATCAGGTTGGAAAGCCACGTTCAAGCCAGCTTCTTCAGCTATCAGCTGCGCCAGATAACAATGGCAGAGCATGCCCAGTTAGTGAATCGCATTAGTATCAAATCCTCATGCACAATGTATAGGCACCGGGCACATGCCCTGTCAGGGAATGCGGTTTAAACGATGTGTTTTTGTTCTTTGATATACAATGTCTCCGCGCCACTGACGAAATAACTGACAGTGTAGTCTCCACAGCACAGCACCCAGAAGCGCTTTCTTTCTCCATATGCTTTTGCTCTTGTTCCCCAATTTTCCATTTAGTGCTCTTCGCTGTGCTCGCCGTGATCCCCGCCGCGGGCGGCCACGCCCTGTCGAGACAGACGGAGGTTCTTGTCGACGATGAACTTGCGGGCACTCGAGTAGCCGGCAGCGAAGACGGCGAAGCCAACAACGACAGCTGGAAATCTATTAGTAAGTGAGGTGATGGAAGTGGTGTCATTTCGGGGTGGCGTTACCGAGGGGAACCAACTCAAGAGGGATCGACTTGAGCTTGCGAAGACGCTGAGAAACAGTATGGCCTTATGTAAAGTTAGCTTCTGACCAATGCAAGTCATTTCCAAAGTATTCCGATAGAAATGGTAGCTGTCACGATCGCCAATTGTTTGTTCGTTGGGGTTGGTCTCATACCGGCCTGGTCCTCCTTCTGTATGACGCAAAAACGCAATCAGTACTCAAGATGCCTCATAAATCACAGCTTATCCGGGTCGACTTACGGGCACGGGACGCATCATGCGAGCCGTGGGGCGGAACGCGCGCATGGCAAGAGTAGGACGCATCTTGATTGAAGGAGCGGAGAATGTTTCAGAGAGGCGGGCGGTGGTGAAGTTTGGTCAAAGATACAGCTGTAGCTGCGAGCGATGTTTTTGGTGCAGTAAAGACGTTGGGTTAACTAGGTATCGGCTGAGCCATTTGGCCCCACAGTGTTTTTGGACAAGCGCTGGTGTGGTGGTGCATTCCGTACCACCTCCCGCACTGTTTGTGGTTGGTAGCCTGAGGCAGAGGTAATTACCGGCCGGCCGAAGCTGCATTCCCGAAGATCTGATTCGATCACAACCTCTACCTACCTACTTGAACCTCATCCTGTCATTGAAGGCGCACCAACCAGCAAGGCTACCCTTAAGCAGTCCAATTTCCCTACATTTTCCACAATGGCCGAAGAGGATCCCCAGGAGCTTGTTACCAAGCCCTTCAAGTTCGTCACTGGTGTGTATACATAATCCCGCTAGCTCGGTTGCAAAAACAGAGCATCGTATGATCCCAAGACTAACATTTTGCGCGCAGCTGGTGAGTAGTAATTCCACGAAGACAAAGCCGTCTCGAGACATGCGATCCGAACGAACTTGTGCACCACATTATACTGCGGATGTGTCGATTGACCCTTTTAGGCACTGATGCCCGCTTCCCCAACGTCAACCAGACCAAGCATTGCTGGCAAAACTATGTCGACTACCACAAGTGCATTATTGCGAAGGGCGAGGACTTTGCTCCCTGCCGTCAGGTGCGATTTGGATTCTGGTGATGATGTAGTGATTTGGTGTGCTGATATGGTTGTTGTAGTTCTGGCTCGCCTATCGATCACTGTGCCCCTCCTCGTGGTACGAGCGCTGGGACGAGCAGCGCGAGAAGGGCACCTTTCCCGTTAAGCTCGATGCTTAAGTAGGCTGACGTGAAGGTGTTGGAGTGGCGGAGATATTGGAAATAGAGAAAATCGAGCAGCCTTGCTGCCATTGTATTACTGTCGTCCTCGATAGGAAATCCACTTCAGCTTCGCACTGAGCCTCCATGTTGTTGGGAATATGCATGATGTCCTGCTGTTCCTTGCAAGTGTTTGCCAAGTTTGCACAGAATTCACGGGCTTTTCCCTACTCTACACAGAATGAGGGGTAGTATTAACTTATGCTATGCTGGCAATTAGTAGTATCGGCAACATTTTAAACGTCCTCAATGTAGCGAAAACCTAGACTGCTGAAGATAGTATTGCATAATGTTGAGTATTAATCGCTAGTACAATTTGGGTATCATTTCCTCTTTCCCTTCTCGTAAATATGGCAAGTCCCGATTTCTCCTATTCTTCATCTGAGCTCATGAACTCATCATCCTCATCAAAGCCAAAGAACGACGTTGCCTTCCCTTTCCCCTTTCCAATGTTCTTTTCCTCTGGCTCCATGGGGGGTGTCGACTCCTTGGAGCTACTTCGATCCTCACCCTCTGACGAAGCGCAGTTGTTGGTAGGATTGGAAGAGCTCGAGCCTGCGGACGTGCCAAGGAGGTTATCTCGGTAGTTTCCAGCTTTCATAGCAGCGAGCACAGCGTCGCGTGTCTTCTCGTGGCTCTCCTCTTTGTCCTCTACCCACTTGCCATCGAGTTTGCCCTTACTTCCAGCCTTGATCTCCGCTTCCTTTTGTTCAGACATGCTGACAACCTCCTCCCAGCGATTGCGTCGCTTCTCCTTCTCCTTCTTGTCCATATCAGGTTTAATGGCCAAGTATTCAGCTAAGGCTTTAGCCTCGTTGACTGTGCGCAACCGACGACCATCAAGGTTGCGACTGGAGCCGTGATCCTCTTGTTGCTTCTTCTTCCGTGACGACATGCGGCCGCCGGCCGCACGAAGTTGGGAACCAAACCCACCCTTCCCACCGCACAGGGGGACGCTGAGCCGTAGGGAGAGGAAGTCATCTTCATCCGTTGTTAGGTATTTTGAGAGAGGCGCGTCAGAATCTCGGCCTAGTTGTTTGTTTGATGTCGTAGTAAGAATCAATCTTGAGTAGTGTGCGGGAACGCGCTCATCAATATGATTGTGAAGGTCGGAGACAGTCGTTGATGGTGGAAGAGGTAGTGATAGCGTCGAAGGTAGGCCAAGGCCACCGAAGCTGGTAATAAGAACGTTGAGCCTCGACATTATCGTGACCAATCGAATAGCAGTCTTTCTAGATGAGCGCTTCTCTACAATGATTTCTGACACGATACCGGAAATCTGGTTGTAAATTGTAATGTGACGACTTATGATGCTGATGCTTGTGTGCGACCAAGTTCAGTCGCAGAGCCACGATCAGCGGCAATGCGCCACGCGAGCCCAGCCTCAACATCGAATCTTATCGGCACGTGATGCGAGCCACAGCCCACACAGCGTCAGCCACCCCACCCTCGCTAGGTCGAATTTCCGTAGGGTTTTGCCCACAAAACTATCCAATTTGATAGTGAAGGCAACTCAGCGACTGACCCGAAATCTGCTACCCTCCCCAACATCGACCCTCCGAGTAAGCAAACCGCCACGATGTTGATTCCCAAGGCCGACCGCAAGAAGATCCACGAGGTACGATTGTCGAACCGCCACCCAAAAGCGACGGGGGAATTCTCAAATTGGCAGAATGCGGGCGAGCTAACATTTGCTGCCTTTGTAGTACCTCTTCCGCGAGGGTGTCCTCGTGGCCCAGAAGGACTTCAACCTTCCCAAGCACCCTGATATCGACACCAAGAACCTCTTCGTTATCAAGGCGCTCCAGTCGCTCAACTCCCGCGGCTATGTCAAGACCCAGTTCTCCTGGCAGTACTACTACTACACCCTAACCCCCGAGGGTCTCGACTACCTGCGCGAATGGCTTCACCTCCCCGCCGAGATCGTTCCCGCTACGCACATCAAGCAGCAGCGCTCGCACGCTCCTCCCCGCGGCATGCTCGGCGAGGGCGAGCGTGAGCGCAGGCCTTTCGGCCGTGGCCGTGGTGGTGACCGCGATGGGTACCGTAGGCGCGATGCTGGTGAAGGCAAGGAGGGTGGTGCTCCGGGCGAGTATGCCCCTCAATTGTGAGACTCTGTCATTTTCCCGGTAACAAATGGAATTGTTGAGCTAACTACGCGATAGCCGTGGTGGTTTCGGTCGTGGCCGTGGCGCTCCCCCTTCTTAAGCGAACCGACGGGGTTCTAAATAGCTTATCACTTTTAAGATACATGGCGAATTAAGGAAAACGGCATGTATTTAAAAAAAAATAACGGAGGGAAACGGTTCATGACGAGGAACGCTCGTGTGATTGCTCGGTTACGTGGGGTGCACCGTGGGAGTTACGGAGGCTAGATCCTCGGAAATTATTTGCATCAGGGTCAATGTTTGCTCTCAACGAATTCACTTTGTCTACGACTGTCGTGACTATATCAGGGATCATGCATTGTCGGTCGTGTTTCTTGTGGTGATGGGGTCGGCGAAGTCCAATATCAGCCTGGACAAACATCCTCATCAGTTCCTTTGGTGTATGAATCGCTTCCAATGACGGGGCATGGCCCTGGACCGGATTAGGGAGGTACTGCTTGCTTCACTCTGTCTCTGGCCGAACCACTGTCCATACAGCTCATGCCACCAAGTACGCATGAGACAACTCTCACATGGCCATTCAAAGTCAAAAGCGCCATGCGAAATGTACGGAGCTTGCATTGAGTCAGTGCTATCGTCGTGCAATGACCACAGCATACTTCTTGACCTTTTACTAAGTTTTGCAATATTAGAAATACACCATTCATACATCAGAGTGCAAGTCTCTTTAAAACCCGGCAAAGGTGTAGTTATGTCCCCATGTGTGTTACATGCAAGCTCTGCGTGTGGCTTAGGACATGAAGTTTGCGTAACTCTCGACACGTTACTAGACGCCATTGTCATTATCAGTCCGTTGTGGCATAATCTTCCAGCCACGAATATCAATTACTTAGGCATTTCGCCCGAGAAAATCCCGCTTCTTTTGGTAATCCATGTCTGGTGGCTGTCTCTTGCTCACATTTCAATAAGGTTTGCCTCCTGAGGCAGGAAGCGCCAGCTGCTGCTTTAGGCCATGTCGAGCAGATTAGAAGAAAGGCAACAATGGATTGTAGATGCATGAAGACTCATCATACAAGCCACGATCTTACACCACTACTACTAATACTAATTAGCAGCATGTTTGTTCAGCTGCGGCTGATCACGTATGCCTGTTCCATTCGTATAAATAAAGGTGCTTGCCCACGTTTGGGAGTTTGTCAATTTGCACATGTAATCCTACTGAATGGAACGTAAATTCATCATTGAATGAAGAAGCTACAAGCGACTAGCAATCGTCCAATCGTTTCCTTAATATCACAGTCGGAAGTATAAATACAATGCGCAATTGGCTTCAATGTCGTGGGTCGTCGCACCCCAGGGCCGAGACCGATGACACGGAGAGTGTGCCTGATATGCCTGAGACACGCCGTCTTCATGCCAGTGAATCCCACACACACACCCTCCCAACACCTGCTCCTTCCATCACTAAAAGTGATTACAACGATAGCAACAAAAAATCGACAACAACCACCCGGGTCTCGAAAATAATCACCGATCAATCGTTTATCGTGAATAATTTCATACGTGATCCTGCAGTCTCGTCGACCGCTTTTGACTTCGAAAACATCTACTTGGCAAGTCCCTCAACGTCTCAGTCTGATTCCGACTCCGACTCCGACAGTGGTGTCTCACTTGGAATTAGGCCACACCGGAAAGAGAGGGCCAAGACCAGACGCCGTATTCGCACTTCATTTGCGTTCTGTTCATCGTCTTTGCGATCCCTTTTGTGGAAGGGCAAGGGCAAAAGCTCAAAGAAAAGGACCCATCTAGAAACATCATCTCTTTCATCACACGCTTCGGCAGACAATGAGCTCAACATGGCCAAATCGACCACAAAGAACACCAAGGCAAAGAGCTCCAGCAAAGACTTTACCACAGGCCATTGTATGGCATGCGATCGTCTCATGAAGTGGCCCCAAGGACTCTATACCTTCAGATGCAACATCTGCGCAACCATCAACGATCTAGAGCCTTTGCCTAGCCTACGAGACTCAACATCTGAAGATACATCGCAGCCGTCCGAAGAACAACTATTCTCCGTTACAAGCGCAAGGCAACTCATTCGAAGATGCATCCGCGATTACCTCAAGAGCCGGCTTATCAACTATGATCATTCACTGCCGAGTGTAGCACAAATTCTCCATTCACTTGATCACGAGAGTTCATCAACCATGCCCGTTCGGCACCCATATCGAGCCAACCTTGAGCCGAATTACTCTCGAAGTAGTGGCTACAGTTTGGAATACCAGCCACGCTATTCCTTCTCAGACCAACCCACTCTCCGACCAAAATCACCAAGAAATAGTACATCAACGTTTCGCTACTCGACCAACCTCACCACCGAGCGCCGTCGCGAGACTGCGACAGCATGCAAGAACGATCCTGCCAAGATCTTCAAAGCTTTTGCAGATTATTTGAATCATTGCTTCGGCTCGACTCAGTCAGTCAACTCAGCGTTTCTCACCAGCCAGCCTCGACAAAAAGGCAAGTCCTTGAGCGAATCTTCACCTAGAAAGGCAGCACCACCAAAACATTCACGGCAAACCTCTCTTGTACATACCAGTTCTGCCATTGACATTGGCCCTGCACCTGTTCTGGACGACCTGGACCCCAAATTGCTGCTCTTGGGCGACGTTGCTGAGAATGGGGCTTGGTGGCTTGGAGGGTCGGGCTCTCTCTTCTCTACACAGGACGCAAAGGGTCATGACGCCGATTCATCACTCTTCGCTAAGTCGCCCCAGATAGATTGGAAAGAATTGGATCAGTGGTACGAAACCATCGTGAACGCTGCCAAGGGTTGGAAAGTTGAGTACGAGGCTGTTTGCACCGAGTTCAAAGTCAGTGCCATAACAGAGATGGAGTTGCAGACAATTGAGCGGGATCTTCTTCAGGCACAAGGTCATCTTCATCGTTCCTTCTTGAAGCGCGTTGAGCTACTCTTGAAAAGACCTGGTGGCCAGTTAACAAGTCTAGACGATCTCAGATTTCTGGCCATATTGTTGGAAATTCCTCTTCTTCATCCTGCAACTACAAGTTTCCAGGGCTATCTTCAGCCAAATTCTGAGCGAAGAGATCCTCAAAGGACTTCATCTCAGGGCGGCGCTGTCTTGCCAACCCCAGGTCTTGCATCGGGGCATTTGAGTGGTCTCGTCAAAAGAATTGTTGGCCTACTTGCCAATACTGACGAGAAGGTCCACCGTCATCTGGTAGCTTGGTTTTCTACATATAAGCCTTGGAGATTCCAGAGAATGAAAGAACTCATCTTTGGCTTTCTTACCTACAGGCTACTTCGACAGGATGATCAAAGGGATGGCTCTACCATCGACGTCACTGCTGGACTAATACCTCAGATGCATAGCGACGCTAGCACTGCATCATTACATGCGGAGATTTGGTCAGATAAGAAGACGCGGGAGCAGACTAAGAGTCGTTCCTATTCAGAAGACTGGCAAGTCCGGGCTGCTTCTCGCGTACTCGCTCTGCTCTTTACAGCAAACAGCATGCCCCATCCTATCCGAGATGAGACCGGCACACGGACGCGCAAAAGCATATGTGATGTGCCACATTACTCGAACAATGACCAACACTTCATAGCCCCTACGGACTTCTACAACTCCCTTATTGACCTGGCCGACTTGATAGGGGATTTCGAGGCTTGGGAAGGCAAAAAGGGCAGGTTTGCCTTTTGCCAGTATCCATTCCTGCTTAGCATTTGGGCTAAAGCACAGATTCTGGAATATGATGCGCAAAGACAGATGCAGAATAAGGCACGCGATGCATTCTTCGATAGTATCATGACGCGCAGGGCCATTAGCCAGCATCTAACCCTCAATGTTCGCCGGGAATGTTTGGTTGACGACAGTCTGAAGGCTGTGGGTGAAGTGATCGGCAGCGGGAGTGAAGATGTCAAGAAAAGCATCAGGATTACTTTCGCTGGCGAGGAGGGAATCGACGGCGGTGGCTTACGGAAAGAATGGTTTCTACTACTCACTCGAGAAGTATTCAGCCCAGACCATGGTGAGTGTTGGAACTAAGTATTTCCAAGTAAGATGGGCTGACTTTGTTCTAGGAATGTTTATCTACGATGATGACTCACAATACTGTTACTTCAACCCTAACTCCTTCGAGACCTCCGATCAATTCTTCCTTGTTGGTGTGGTCATTGGTCTGGCAATATATAATTCGACGATTCTCGACATTGCGCTCCCGCCTTTCGCATTTCGGAAGCTCCTAGCCTCAGCCCCAGCAGCTTGTGTAGGACATTCTCCTTACTCGAGACAGCCCATGAGGTATAGTTTGCGCGACTTGGCGGAATATAAGCCGCAGCTCGCCAAGGGATTGCAGCAACTTCTCGATTACAATGGTGATGTAGAAAGCACATTTGCGCTGGACTTCACCGTAGAGGTCAATAAATACGGGGCAAGAAGTCAAATACTTCTTTGCGAGAGAGGAGAGAGGAAGGCGGTGACGAATGCAAACCGGAGAGAGTACGTTGATCTACTGATCCGATACTGGCTGGATACATCTGTGTCTAGGCAATTCGAACCTTTCAAACGTGGCTTCTACACAGTCTGCGGTGGCAACGCCTTCTCTTTGTTCCGCGCAGAGGAGATTGAGCTTCTCATCAAAGGTTCTGACGAAGCCCTTGACATCGACTCTCTCCGTGCCTCCGCTGAGTACGACAATTGGGGTACACCTAATCCTGATGCAGAGGAACCAGTGATCAGCTGGTTCTGGGAATCATTCAAAGAGGCATCACCACAGGATCAAAGAAGGCTACTGTCTTTCGTAACAGGAAGTGATCGCTTGCCGGCTACACGTGCGTCGCTGATGCCCATCAGAATATCATGCCTTGGTGACGACTGTACCAGGTTCCCAGCCGCCAGGACTTGTTTTAACTATTTGTCTTTGTATAGATATGAGTCGAAGGAGAAATTGCAGCAAATTTTGTGGAGGGCTGTGCACGAAAGCGCTGGATTCGGTCTAAAGTAACATTCTGAAGCATACATGGAAGGCGTTAGGCATCATTACGGCGTTCTTGTTAGATTGGGATATAGACTATTTGGGGCGTTGGAGAGCATATACGAATAGAATCTGCAAGTTATGAGCTATGAGAAGACAAGCTATAAACCTGTCAGCGTGAAAATGGGCCCACGAAGGACAAAAATGCCTATATATAGCATCAAAGCGCTTGTTTTCATAAACCCATGACCCTTCCCTATTGACTCAAATACACAGCCG
This sequence comes from Trichothecium sympodiale, assembly GCA_003012115.1. Classification (NCBI taxonomy): domain Eukaryota; kingdom Fungi; phylum Ascomycota; class Sordariomycetes; order Hypocreales; genus Trichothecium; species Trichothecium sympodiale. The sequence goes on from PXOB01000182.1 coordinate 65,056, forward strand.
TTATATACAGCTTTTATGATACATGATTTGATGTTACATATATTTTCTTTTCCCCTTTTTTATAGAAGTTAATCTTCTCCACCGGCAGCCAAGGCTCTGGCCCTCCTTAGTAGATCCTCCTCCCTCTTCTTCTCTGCCTTGCGTCTATTGATGCGTGTGCGGTCGTATTCGGCTTGCTTCTTGAGATCCTCGAGGTCCTCCAGCTCCTGCAGCTCCTCTGCTGTGGGCTCGATGGGCGTGGCGCGGGTTTCCGCCATGAAGAACTCGAGGATCTGGCTCGAGTGCTTCTCGTGCATGTCTATCGTGACTGTGCGCTCGTCAGAGCTGGGCGGTTGGGCGGGCGACAGGTTCGAGAAGGAGGATGGGGGTTGGACCATGGAGGTCGACGTGGTCAGCTCTTCGGGGGAGGCTGTGGGGTTTGTGGTGGGTGTGTTGCGGAAATAGATGGTCATGATGGGATGTTGCTCGTTTTGCCGGTGGCGGTTGATAATCATGGGGATCGAGGGGTTGTGAAACTTGAGTCGGGGCAAGCATTCACGCCAGAATTTCCTGCAAAAGAGGGCAAGGTCAGCGTTGGAGTTCGTTGCTATATTTTGGCTTTAAGAGATATGGTCGTACTTGGGGCCCTGGTGACCTCTTGACATGGTGTGTGCGAAGTCCATGTGTATACGTGTGATTTCCGGAGGGAGAATCGCAGCGCCAGGGCCGCATTTCAAGCTCATGAGCTGCGACAGGATTATAAGTCGCCGTCCTTTCAGTGCTATAGTGGTCTTTGGAGAGACTGTACCTTCTGCAGGATAGGTTAGCGATTGCTGGTGGAATCCACATACTGCGGAGGCATACTGACCTTTCTCAAGTTATTGAGACGTTCTCCTAATGACCTCATTTTGAACGAGGGCTGTGATACGCAAGGATATACCTGATTCCTCACCTTAGGTTAGGTTGAAGCCCTTCGCGATAATCTTCGTTGAGCGCATCTGGAATTTCTGAGTGACCCCTGCAAGGCCGTTGGTACGGGCCGGTCATTCATCCGGACATGTGGGAGAAGGATGGAGGGGCGCAAAGGCACAACCCCACCAATGATGGGGCTCCTAGGACCCTTTACGCGCTACGCGACCTCTGGGAAATTTCTTGGGAAGCTCTCGCCTATTGGATTCTCCCGACTTACACAGGGCTTACAGAGGAGGAGGATAAGTACCATAATGCGAAGAGCATTGTCGACACGGGCGGCAGTCAGGGCTTCCAGGCTTAGCAATGCAAAGGTCCTCACCTCTGCATTAGTATATCTTCATCCCACTGCCACAAGGGCTGACAATTCACTGCGCCCAAGTCTTCCTGCGACAGCCAGGTGCAGACTTATCAGCCAAGGACGCAAGCTTCACGTTGATGCTGGCCAGGTCCCTGCCAACTATAGCGATGAAGATGCAGATAAGAAACAGAACCAGGTGCAACATCGACCTCTTCCCTTGACTTGTTCTGGCTGCGGCGCATTTTCGCAGACAAGTGATCCTGAACAAATTGGTTACTACGATACTTCCGCGAAAAGGATCAAAAGGTGGACACAACCGGTGAAAGGCGCTACACTCGAAAACAATGCGACTCAGGAAGATGCAATAGTGAATGCGACGCTGGCGACATTAAGCCATGATCAAATGCGACAGCTCAAGCTGGATCCCACTACCCTCCACGAGAGCGGCAGTAGGCCACCCCCAGGTAAGTACAGTGAGCTTGGTCTTTATTCAATGTCTTAACAATGCTTCAGTTGAACATGAAGACCCCCCTCCTGTCTGCGATAGATGCCACAATATTGTGCATTACAACCTCAAAGGCAGCTCCGTTCAGACACCCATCTTCCATCCCACCGTTGAGTCTCTACGCGAGACTATAGAAGAGTCGCCACACAAGTACAACCACATCTACCACATTATTGACGCCATCGACTTTCCGATGTCTCTCATTCCGCGCCTGAATACGCTCCTGGGGGCCGACCCTCTGCGCTCGCGGAATCGCCGAACGAGGGGCGCTAAATACCAAGGAGACCGTCAGACCCTCATGAGCTTCATCATCACGCGGGGCGATCTGCTCGGTCCCACGAAGGATATTGTAGACAGGATGATGCCGTATCTTCGGGAGGTATTGCGGTCAGCGCTCGGTCGGGTAGGACCACATATCCGCCTAGGAAATCTAAGCTGTGTCAGTGCCAAACGCGGATGGTGGACCCAAAAGATCAAGGACGATATCTGGAAGCGTGGTGGAGGAAATTGGTTGATTGGTAAGGTCAATACCGGGAAAAGCCAGTTGTTTGAGAGCATCTACCCCAAAGGCCGAGTGGTGGACATGAGCAGCTTTCAGAAAGCGGCAGCATCGATTTACCCACAGTCTGCTCGTGGACTCAATGCTAGAGAAGATGAAGCAGAGGACTTTGGGGAGCTGTTGCCACCGTCGCAACCGCTACAGATGTATCCCCAAATGCCCCTGGTATCGCCCATCTCGGGCACGACAATGTCACCCATCCGGGTTCCGTTTGGCAATGGCGGGGGGGAACTCATTGATCTTCCAGGCCTATCTCGAGGGGGACTGGAAGATTATGTCAAACCCGAGCACAGATTATCACTCATCGCCGAGAGGCGCATCATTCCAGAACAGATATCTATCGGTAACGAAGAGTCGGTCATTTTGGGTGGCGGGCTTATCCGGATCACACCCCGTACTCCAGATCTGACCTTTCTCTTGTACAACTTTACGCCTTTGAAAGAGCACGTCTGCAGTACATGGAAGGCCGAAGCCTTCCAAAACCAGACAAGAGACTTTGTCGGGCTCAACAACATAACGTTGCCTGAGTTTGGTGACAAGATGAAGCTTGCCGGCAGCGTCAAGCTACGGTATGATGTTACCAAGCTCAGATCCGGCCCTTTAACGCGGAAGCAAGACGTCGGGCTATCCATTGACAGACTGCCTTTTCGTGTTTTGTCAGCTGATATACTTATTGAGGGTATCGGCTACGTCGAGGTAGTGGCCCAGGTAAGGACCAGGTTGCTAGATCAGGACCCAGCATTCAGAAAACCAGAAGATGCTCCAGCTGCGTACGAACCGACTGCGCTGGATGAGTCTTCGAAGCCAAATGTGAGAGTCTCAGCCGATCCTTTTGACTCCATGATGAGTCAAAGAAGAGACCCGTCTTCTGTTCCGAAGCCCGAGGTCACACCTAAATTGTTCTGGCCCATTGTCGACGTGTACACCCCTGAAGGGCAAGGTATCGCATACCGCCAGCCAATTCAGGGGTGGATGCATAACAAGCCTTTGGTGCGAGAGGAACATAGGAAGAGCCGCCCGAGGAAGAGCATCAAGCATCGCAATTTAAAAAAGCAACAAAAATCCATGCGCTAAATGCGAATGTGTACCAACACTGAGTAATATACTCTGTATTATCTGTATTATGTATCATACCTCCTATATATCTGCATTGGACAAGGCGTTTTGGGATGCGGGGTCACGACCTGGATGTTGATGAAAGTACGATGTACATGTATTTAATCATTCGAACATTACTAAATACTCGCCTATTCTTCACTATATTCATACTGGGGAATAGGAAAATAAAAATTCATATTTGCTATGTGTCACCATAATTCGGCGAGTTGAGAAGCCACCCTCATGCCATAGTGGGGTGAAGTCATACCTACAATAGGTACGGAGTACTTATAGTCAGTCTTAAGAGGCGAGGACGGCATTTGCATAAAAAGCCAATTACCAATTTGGGCGCCCAGACCTCAACCTTCTACTACTACCCTACTCTTCAACAACCAAATTCCATTTGACTCTCTCCCTCCTCGTTCCCTTGATTCACAGGACTCTACTCCTCTTGATCTTACCGGAGTCCAATACTACCTCACAGCTATCGCATCGGGATCCAACGCAAAGCATACGGCTCAGAATGGCGCAACAGCGGCAACAGGAAGCCAGCACCGGCTCTGCGCCAGGCCCTTCGCAAACGATTACACACGAACACTCTCAATCGCAGGTTCCTACAGAGGCGCCGCGGATACTGCGCCTGCGCGGCACGCGGGAAAGCAACGGCCGGTCGGTGCAGTGGGCAGAGGACGTAGTAGACAACGAGGGCTTGGGCCGCAAGAGTTCGAAAGGTGAGAAAGCGAGGATTTCCCTTCCTGGCTGGTGAAATTCTGCCAGCTAACATGGTAATCAAAACAAAAAAGTCTGCTGCATATACCACAAGCCCAAGGCCGTCGACGAATCGAGCGACGAGTCATCGTCGTCTTCAGATTCAGATACGGACTCGGACCCGGAACCTGATGCCGACCACGACAAGGGGAAGAGGAGAGCTGGCGATGGCGGGCACTCGCATGATTGCGGGCATAGCCATGGAAGGAGGAAAGGGAAGAGCGAAAAGCAGAAGAGAGCGCCGAGCCCAAATGCGTACGAAAAGGTGCCCAAGACGAAGCCCAAGGATGGTGATGGGGGTGCGAAGGCATGAATGTGTGAGTTGAAGAATGTGGGCGCCGGATGGCTCCCAGGCCTTTACGAGTATTATATTATGCAATAGCAAGCGTATTAAGAATGAAATAAACACGCAAATGGCTAGGCCTAGGTTTAGAAAAAAAGAAATATATTCGGCTTTTTTTCTGCCGTGGGGTATCAAATGTCTTCCAAGCAGCTCAACGCATCCGTAGCCTATTACCCAGACTCGCCCTCTTTTTTCTTGCTCTGCACGACAAAGAACTTACCGGCCCTTCTTGACGCAGTGTTGAGCACATCCCATCCCTCGGCCGCACTGGACACCTTCTCTTTTACCCGCTTGGGCCTCTGATAGTACCCGACCTTCTCTTCTTTATCAAGTACGTGCCTCAGCGCTTCCAGCCCAATGGTGTTCTCTTTGATTGCCTGTCCCGTTTCATCGCGGATCGCTCGCAAAGGCTCTACCCCGGAAGTGCCAACTCGCTGCACCGCGCGTACGAATTGGAGCTGGCTCTGCAGCGTTGCGATCATCGAGGTCTCCTCTTCGGGAGTTTTAGGGAGGGGCAGGGCAGAGAGCCGGAGCAGGTGGTGTAGTTGGGCGGGCGTGATGGTTTCGGCTGTCGAGGACGAGACGAGGGATTTGACAGACCAGCTTGGCCTTGAGAGGAGCGCTTTTGCCGAAGTTTTGGTTGCTGTTGATGTCTCTGTTGTGTGTTTGCGAGCTGCGATGTTAGCAGCCAAGCTGCTCCGTAGAGGCTGGTGTATCGCCAGCCGACAATTTGTGCGGAGCGGCATGCTGTGTGTCGTGCTGTTGGGTCCGAGTGATGATTCCTCTTCGCTTTGCTTCCACTGAATTGCGGCGTACTAAAAATGCTGAAGACTTTGGAACTGCTCTCAGAGAAACGTAGGTACCTACAGTACATACTAACTCCGTAGAGTTCCCCCACATGATGGCGCTTTAGGAGACCGCTTGTGCCACGACAGGACTGTGGCGCGGGCTTGGCATAGCACCCTTTGCCTGCTGGCGTCATGGCTACCTTTGGGTACTGCAACCTCCATCGCCTTTGATACAGATTACGCTTCAATCCCGAAACAAGACTTGGCCTCTCCATAACACCAACCTGCAAAAACGAGGCAAAAAAGATACTCGAACAAGCACCTTTCTTTTTTTATTCCGTTTTCTTTTCCCTTTTCCTAGATACCCCACCGCAAACCATTAATCACCATGTCGCAAGACCCTCGTGCACTTCTCCAAAAGGTTCGGCGTGGGAATAGCGGCCCCTCCCCCGCCAGTATGAACTTCGGGATGCTGACCGACAACATTACAGGCCGAGCAAGCGCTCAAGGGCGCGAGCGGCGGCTTCAGCTTCTTCGGAGGCCGGGAAGAGAAGTACCAGAATGCCGCCGACATCTACATCCAGGCAGCGAATGCCTTCAAGATGCAGAAACAGAGTGCGTAGAGCGGGCAGTTTGCCGTCCCCCAGCCCCCAACAACCAGCAGTTCGCTGACATTGTACCGTCTTGCAGTGCTTGACGCCGGCAAAGCCTTCGAGCAGGCCGCCCAAATACAAACTAAGAACCTAAACGAGCCTGACGACGCCGCAAACACAATGGTCGACGCCTTCAAGGCTTACCGCAAGGACGATCCGCAGGCCGCCGTCCGCTGCCTCAACGTCGCTGTTGATCGCTACTGCGCCAAGGGCAATTTCCGCCGCGCGGCGTCCCATAAGGAGAACCTGGGTGAGCTGTTCGAGCTGGAGCTCGGGGACCAGAAGAGCGCCGTGGAGGCGTATGAGGCCGCGGCCACGTGGTACGAGGGCGACAATGCCAATGCGCTGGCCAACAAGCTCTGGCTCAAGGTTGCGGACGTTGCGGCGCTCGAGGGCGACTACTACAAGGCCATCGAGAACTACGAGAAAGTTGCGGAGCAGTCCATCAACAACAACCTCATGCGCTACAGCGTCAAGGATTACCTCCTCAAGGCGGGTATCTGCCACCTCGCGTCAGGGGACCTGGTGGCCGCCCAGCGCGCACTGGAGAGATACCGCGAAATGGACCCCTCATTTGCTTCACAGAGGGAGAATCTTTTGCTGAACGATCTCTGCGAGGCGGTCGAGGGCAAGAGTCAAGAGCAGTTTGCCGACAAGCTGTACCAGTTTGACCAAGTCAGTCGGTTGGATAAGTGGAAGACGACGTTATTAGTAAGGGTTAAGAATGCGATTGAGGAGGCGGATGATGAGTTTGCGTAGATGAGCTGAATTTTTACAATACTTTGATGGTTTGCTTTTTTTTTTTTCTGGAGATAGTCTCGCCGGCATCCTGATACTCTCTCTGGCTTGCACGGTGCCTTCGCTTATAATAGGGATGAGGCGTATAGGTATATCAATGGACATAAATACGGAAGTCCTATGATCGACATGGCCTAGCGAAGCTCCAGTCGCGAACGGAGTCAAGCCACATGGACCCTGACGTGGTGTCACTTCGGGTTGATATCCTGGAGTAGTTCAATAGGTGCGTGCAATGTCTGGTCCTCCTACGCAGACTACGACTAAGTGTCAAGAGGCTATAGTGGCGGCCTCACTGAAGCTAATGTTCAAGGCAAAGGCAACACATAGGTAGGGGGCTTGCCGTCAGAGCGTACGGAGGTTTACATTTGGGTGTGTGGAAATATACAATGCCTAAAGAAGGTGCAGGCTAATCCCAAATGTGTTGAGCAAGACTCGTACGAATAATCTAAATAAATCTTTATATACTTGTCTTTAGCTTGCCTTCCTAGGGTTGATGCTCGCCAGTGTTGATAGAGGCACAATCTTTGAGCACAACCGGATGATGTGCACATTGCTAGCTACCTAGCCTTAGGAGCAAGATCTACGGCAAGGCGGAATCGCTTTAGCTGAAATTGCATAGCCGTGGTACATACTGACTATAGGAGGCTTCTCCAATTGGGATACAGTTCAGCCTCCATGAGCAAATGTTGAGGCCAGCACCTACATCAGGATATTTCTACAGCAGGATATCCCTACGACAAAGGCGCCACAACGATGGATGATGAACAACACCCTGATACCTCGACAAGTCAAGATGGAACCCTGTTGCGCTGGGTACACTGATCAGCCGGTGTCGAATAAAAGCCCACCCTGATAATAGCACGTAAACACACTTGAAGTGCCCATTCAGGTCGCGCGGAGCCGTCTACCACGTAGATATACATACATGTACCCAGTACTCCGTACACAAGCTCCGAATTACTGGTCGCAAGTGAGAACGGCACGCATATGCGATTTTGTGCCAGGGATTTTTCAACCCAAGCATGTCGTCCTCCTGGTTTAGGTACTGAGCGATCAAGGTTCTTCTATATGCTCAAGGCTGGCGCGGTATGCTTCATGCCTGTCAAACGCGAACGCTACGAGCTGCTACATACAATAACGACTCTAAACTAGAAAGAATGTAGGATTGCCATGGTTTTTCCCACCTTCATGGACCGACGGTCTCAGAAAAAGGATTCGGAATATGGCGGCTCGAGTTATGACCCGGGCCCCAGACAGCGCTGCAAGCCGTCTTGCGACGGCGAACGAAGTCTGGAGGAACCCGGAGGCTCGTTGCTCTTGGACCTGTCGACAGGATAATACACCATAACAAGTTGATGGTTCCATAGGTTATCGAGCTGCCTCAGCAATCGACCCTGAACACCAATCTCCGTGAGGAGCAGTGCAAGGGATCGCTGGGCACAGATCCGTAATGAAGAAGAGAGGAAAAGAAAAAAATTTCCGAGAGGCGCAGAGATTCATTTATACCTGTTTGATGATCGCCTGTGGGGCGCCTACGCACCAATCAACATGCGAGGCTGTGGGACAACCTCTGCGCGTGATGACTCAGCATGCAACGCAACCTACTAGGTATTACGGAGTAAACTTCTGGTGTGTGGCCTTTTGGACTGTCGCGCCTCGATTGACGCAACTTCATGACAACTTTTAAACTTATTTGTTATTTTTCTGCTGGCAAACGCCTGAAATCTTCACCAATTCGATCCATCTCAACGTGGAGAGCTAGCTGCCCATCATGGATGCCGCGTCAATAGAGGAGATGAACAGGATCCGGGTATCCCTGGGCATGAAACCATTGCCCGTACCCGGTGCCGCGGCATCCAACGACTTTAGTGAGGGCTCCGAAGACGAAGGCGAGAAGGCGAGCACCCTCGAAACCCGCGAGGCGCAGGCCTACGACAACTACAACAAGGTCTTGCAGGCGGAGGCGGATAAAAAGAAGCGACAGGAACGATCCGAAGCTATCCGCAAGGCGCGAGAAAAGGCACAGCGGTTTGCGCAAATAGAGGGCAAGGGTCTCGGCGAAGGCGAAGATGGCGACGTCGATGCCAAGTCGTGGTTGATGGGCCAGAAGAAGCGGCAGAAAAAGATTGACAAAGCGAGGAAGCTAGAGGAAGAGTTGGCAGCACAAGAGGCTGCCGCCGCCGCCGCCGCTCAGTATACATCAAAAGACCTGGCCGGTATCAAGGTCGCGCACGACACCTCAGCGTTTCTCGATGGCGATGAACAGGTCCTGACGCTCAAGGATACCACCATCGACGAGAACGAGGAAGAGGGCGATGAACTCGAGAACTTGGGCATGCGCGAGGGAGAGAAGCTGGCAGACCGATTGAACATGAAGAAAAGACCTGGATACAACCCTAATGACATGGACGAAGATGGACCTGCAGGGATTCTTGCGCAATACGATGAAGAAATTGACGGCAAGAAGAGGAAAAAGTTCACCCTAGATGCAGACGGCTCGATTGCCGAGCTGTCAGATATTCTCGGTAGACCATCACAGAATGCCACAAAGGTACAAAGTGTGAGTTTGGATGACATAGTCGGGGATGTGCCCGTATCCTCAGACTACATCGACGCCTCAGAAATCAAGGTGAAGAAGCCCAAGAAGAAGAAGAGCAAGAAGCAAACAAGGCAAAAGCAAGAGGATGAAGACGACATTTTCCCACTCGAGCCACCTACAAAAGATGACAACGCCATGGATGTCGATACCAAGCCAGGAATCAAGAAGCGCAAAGCTGGAGATGAGGCCTTTGTGGACGATGAGGACTTGCAAGCATCATTAGCGCTGCAGAGGAAAACGGCCCTAAAGAAGCGCAAGAAGATGCGTCCAGAAGATATTGCCAAGCAACTAAAGGAGCAAGAGGATGATGCAAATGACGGCGCTGGTCATGAAGGTGGTTTAGTCATTGACGAGGTATCAGAGTTTGTCTCTGGTCTCAGCAAAGATGGACTGGACGAAGAACGCGAACGAAGAGAGAGGAAGCCAAAGGTTTACACGGAACCAAGTCCAGAACCCGATGGGGACCACCTAATGAAGGACGGCGAAGATCCAGATTTAGAAGATAACCAGGAACCGCCTGTCACGCATCCCACTGCCGAGGAAGAGGAAAAGGAAGAGGAGGAAGAAAAGACTGTTGGCGGTGGCATGGGTGACGCACTTGCGCTTCTCCGCGAGCGCGGCCTGGTCAAGGAGACGCAAGCTGATGAACAATTCGAGGCCCACCGCGCCCGCGAAGAGTTCCTCGTGGCCAAGCGAACTCTAGAGGATCAGCTCGAGCAGGAAACCCTCAGCCAGCGTGAGCGTGCCCGCGCCTCGGGCAAGTTCGACCGCATGTCGGCCAGGGAGAAGGAGGAGTGGTCCCGTCAGCAGAACCAGTGGCGCGACCAGCAGCACTCGAAGCGCCTGGCCGAGCTCTACAGCAAGATGTACAAGCCCAAAGTGGACATCAAGTACCACGACGAGGACGGCCGCCAGCTCGACCGCAAGGAGGCCTTCAAGCACCTCAGTCACCAGTTCCACGGCAAGGGTAGCGGCAAGGGCAAGACGGAGAAGCGACAAAAGAAGATCGACGACGAGAAGAGGAGGGAGGCGCAGAGCCTCTTTGACGCCGGGTCTGGCAGCGGCATGAACGCTGCCGCCGCCCAGCAGGTCAAGAAGAGAAAAGAGGCAGGTGTCCGGTTGGGCTAGGCTCTCCCCAGAAAACGGCCGAGGGGAAATTGGAGAATTTCAAAAGGTGCTTATTCCCTCTTGTGCATCGATATAGAATGTTTTACCTCGTGCTAACACGATTAATTGAGCAAAAGTTAGATACCCAGGTTCGTCCGTCCCCCATTTCCCCACCCTTATTCATTCTTTGCTGTCATCAATGTCCCGTGATGCTCGAGTACGAGACCGTGACCCGAACGTTGCCATAGGAATTAATGGCGTAGATACTTTACAAATGCTATTGAGAGCAGTAAGTCGTAATTCAAAAGCATGTTGTGTGTATTTAGGTATGTTTCAAAACGCCCGCCAGCCGTAGGTGAGAAATACAAACAAATTATCTATATGCGAACCTTGGCACCGATGCCTTTCCCAGTGTAGTGAACAGTCTCAACCCATTTGCCTATCCTGACGGTCACGTCGGCCACAGCGTCCAGCTTCAAGCCCCCGCCCAAAGCAGACTTGAGCTTGTCATACCCGATATGATCAGCCGACCACTCTACGGGCAGGCGTGGGGTCTGAGAGAGGCCAGGTGGAACAGCAAAGGGATCATCAGTAATGATATGCCCTATAGGCTCCGTATGGTTGTAGTAGGCCGTGGCGTTGATAGCCTCTATGTAAATTGTGTCATGATGAAGAGGAGATGCGAGAGTGAAAGTAGCAGAAGAAGAAAAGATGTGGAAAGTTGCGTCGCGAATGAAGCGCTGTGCCGTGTTGTCATTGTCGTCATCGTCTCCTGGTAGGCCAAGCCGGGGAGTAGGAACCGTAATGTTGAGATTTGACAATGCCTCGCCAAGTAGGGGCATCGTGGGTACGCTTCCTCTGTGTGTCCTTACACCCAGCGTGGTATTCTTACCAGACAGATAGTCAGACAGTAGCTTTCGGGAGGCCTCTACTGCCTTTTTTCCACCAAACTTTTGAGGGTCCCAAGTCGCGTGAACGATGTTGCCAGTGTTATTTCCAAGTTCGAGATCAATGCCTTGAGCTGTTGCTTCCCCAATAATAACATCCGCTCCAAGTACGTGCGCGTTCAGAAAGGGAATTATAGCGGTGTATTGCGTGGGGTTGGTGAAATTGATCTTTGCTTGCATGGACACACCCGTGTCAGACGTATTCAAGATGCGAAGATCCTCAATTCGAGGTTCGAGTTTGCCGAGTGTATCAGTCGGAATTCCTTTGCACTGGTCAGTTCCATTTCTTCCAAGCTTGTGAGATGGCATAATAGCAATACTTCAAGGCAGTGTTGGAATGTCATCCTCACAAGTGCGCGGGATTACCAGAACGAACCCTTAACGGGGACGGTGCCATTGGCAGGGACACCCTTGATCGTTAGATCCCCAAGAACAGTTCCAACTTTTGCGTCCACGGCAGCGTGAACGCCGAGGAAGATGTCCTCTCCGCCGAAGAACATCCTTGAGATGACGTCGCTGAAAACGGTTCCGTTGGTGATGGTCAAAGGCACGTCGACAACGCGAGACGTGATGTTAAGCAGCATATCGCCGTTATCCTTGAACTTTGTCGAGTTGGCCGGCTGCCATTTATCGAGCTTGAGCTCGCCTAGCTTGTCGCCCTCGTAGAAAAGATCTGCGTTGGATCTGATCTTGTTGACACCAATGTCCATGTCGCTAAGCTGATCCGGGAGCACTGCAAGGACACCAATGGTGCCTGACACACGAGGCACAGCATCTGGGTCACCTGGGTCCGCAAAGGGGCTGGGCAGTTGAAAGTTGACATTTGAGAGCGAAAACTCGCGAATTCGGTCTCCGAAAGACTGCCCTGGGAACTCGAGAGGAACAGTGATGCTCTCCAAGATGTCCGAGATCCACTCAGGCGTGTCAGAGTCGGGGATCCTTCGTCCACGAACAAAGATCTGAGCATCCTCTCCGTGGAGGTAGTGTCCCATGAAGAGATCAAGAGGAGACGAGTGGGACTTGGGGCATGTCTTGACCAGTGTGTCGGGAATTTCACGAACTACACCCAGGCCAATAGCTGAGACGTCCGACTTACCTTTTACGTGGATCGCCTCTGTGACAGCTTCCGCCACCGGAATGTATGGCAAGGAGGAGTCGCAATTTGGAACAAGGACGGCAAAGCCTAGAGGCGGAACCTCAAAGGACACGGCGTAATCATTGTGAGCGGTGATTGTCACATTGGCACCGACAGCCTTTTGACCCTGGCGGCCGCCGAGGGGAATGTCGTGAAAGTTGATGCTATCAATACTATACTCTGGCATTGAAGGAACGTCGTTCCCTACGAGATTATCAGCAAAATATTCGGAAGCAAGGGGTCAAATCCACAGCAGCCTCATTTCAACACCATCTTCTCTCCAAAATACAGGGCAGCAAAGGAACGGTAGAGCGCTTGACCTTCAAAAACGAGTGACTCCTGCACATTATGCGTCCCAAGCGGAATGATACCAGACTTGATCTTGAGATCGGCTGAGCCAGTGACGCGGAGCTGTCCAATCCGGCCCTCGAGCCAATCGTTGGCTACATTTCTAATACTTTCTGGAGCGCCGGGGCTTAGGTCGGTGACAATGTCGATGGTTGTGGTGTGCCCATCGACAATATCAATGGTGATGGGCGGGATGACAGCAGAGCCAATAAGAACGTTGTCGTAAGTGGGCAGGTAGACACTGACCTTGGTCTCATCTGTCTCGAGCTTGCGCATGATGCCCGTGGCAAGCCTGCCAATGCGACGCGCGTTTGCATCTTGAACTTTTGTGCCGTCAAGGCGAAAGCTGGCCTGGATGCGTGCCTGGATGCCGTCTGATGTGATGGATTCCACCGAGAGCGCAGTCGGCTGAATGACAGCAGCGTTCTCGGCGTAGGACTTGACAGCGCCGGGTACGAGGAAACCAACAAGCAGCGCAGCAACAACCAGCAGAACCAATATGATCATTGCGACTATCGACGGCCATCGACATCTTCGAGTACTGTCCTTAGCACCGGATCCTCTATTTGCTGATCTAGGCCACAGAACCCACTTGCTCCTTCGACGAGGGGAGCCATCGTGCTCATTGATTTCGCTGTGCCCTTCTTGCTCGCCGACCAAAAGGGGCGCATCCTCGGATGTGGTCGCGGCGACCTCGTCCTCTCGCTCTGGATCGAGGAGAGGCTCTCTCTCAGTTGGTGCCATGATCGCGACGATTCGGCACCGCAGCAACGCGGTAAGTTGTTGGAGCGTATTCTCGTATAATTTGGGCAACCCGTAGGCGACAATGCAATGTCTCTGATGAAATTAGATGAATGATTGTTGGGAAGAGTTGACGCCCACGGTCAACATGTGGAGGTGCATGATAGGAGGGGAGATTGACAGACAGGGCTTCGTCATCCATGTTCATAAGCCTATGAGCCTACTTGTCTACTTGTACAACCACCTAACCCAGGTACCTAAGCCAAGCCACACAGCGCAGCTAACTTTCCCGAAGCGGCGGCAGGTGCCGGCCATCGCTAATTGGCCGGTGGATCCACGATATCGATCACAGCTCAGGAACAACCCACCTCTCTGGGATAGGAAGGGAAGGGTCTTGAGAAAGTTTAAAGTTTGCATGATACGGGAGAGGAGAGAGCGACGACCATAATATAACGACATCTTTAAATAGGTTTTTACGAAAGGCTGAGGGCAGGCTGGCTATAAGTCTCTCCAAGATTTGCCAGTTGAGTTCGCTGCGGGTTGGGCGACGTGGTGAGGGACTACTAGTATCAGGGTAACCCGCCAGTACTAATATGATTACCAGTCTCGCCAGAGCCCTCAGGCGGGACTTGAGACACACTGCTTACTGCTGTACTTGTCTAATTCATTGTCTCGCTCTCGCTGGAATATTATGGCGAGGAACTGTATTCATATCGACACCCCGCGCCCGAGTTTATCTTAGGATAAGAAGTCGTCGTATTCATGGATCTCCAGAGTGGATGGTCGGAGAAAAGAGTCAATCGGTCTGCCGCCTATAATAGTCATCACTGCCCAGATACGGTTGTTGTTAGGCAGGGTACGTTATACGCAGTGCTGACCCATGACCGAGTTAACACCTTATGATTAATTATCAATACTTGATGTAATTTTGGGGTTGCGCAAACAACGTAGTGTCTATCGGTCTCTGGATGATGCGGCTGATTTGACGCGCGCCATTGACAGGTGTGACGTACATTTGTGCATGCCACCTTGGATAACGTCTTGGGCTAAATGTCAGTAGCACCGAGATGGTGCCTTTGGGATATCAATCTCTCGATGTTACGGATAGACGTATGTATGTATATATCCAAACACGCGCACCGTGGTCATAACGCCCCGAAGCGAGATAGGGGCGATGACGCTGAATACACCCACAATACACCGCCGACGGCTCGAGTAACCGATGTTGGGATCGACGATTCAGGTGCAATGATGGGCATAATATTTCCTTCCCCAATTCATAACTTCTCTCGTCGTTGAACACTTTCTTCATCGCTTACTCCGTATAAAAATGTACGGAGTAAGGGATAAATCTTCCGCCCCACGCGGGGGCCCTATCTAGCGTGAGGGAAAGTCACTACTAGAAAAAAATCCGTTGCTAACGTACTTTGGGGTAAGTAAAGGGTTCGTAAAGCTGCTACTGGAGGAAGTGTTCTGCTCGAGGCTGCTTTTGTTGGCTACGAGAGCTAGGTACTATAAGAGGATGCGTTCTACTCGAGGCTGCTCTCGTCGGCTACGAGGGCTACAACTCCGTATAGGAAGAGAGAATATGCTTATGTATTTTTAGTACCAACTTTCACCGACGCTAGACAGGGCCCACTGTTGGTTGGTGAATGTGCAGTCAATCGCGGTGGATGTGTTAGCAAAGCCCTCTACAAGTATACTTGTAAGTATTATACGGAGTAGCAATCCGTGATATTGGATAGATTAATCAAGCAGGCTCCTCAGATACGCCCGAGAGCCCCCACGGTAGACCCCCTCCCCCTTCTAATGGTTTATGAACAACCCAGATTAAGTGCTTATAAAAACAAACCCGCCATCTAACAAAGAAGAACTGTCCATTCTCATTGTGTTTCGTATTGCTTATCATAACCTTAAACATAGCTTATAAAGTCTTGAATTCCATGGCAAAATACTACATCAAGTGGGGGGGAGGGGGACGGTGTGGAATCATGCGATTGTTTTCAATCACATACAAGTATGCTTTTTAAGCGCTGAACAGTTGCTCATCACCAACTTTTCTGTTTGTTGGCGGTCCAATCTGATTACGCACTAAACTGGCCGCTTGCATCACATATCCCACTCCCGAGACGACGCTGTGGAGGCACTGGAGGGGCCCAAGCAGAATCCCCCCCCCCCCGGGCACTTGCATGCTGGCAGTTGTTGTTGAGCTTAGTTGAACTCCCGATGCCCCCCCATTTCTGCCAAACCCGCCAATGCATGTTTGGTCTATCATGGCCAGCCAAGGAATCTACAACTTTTTATGCAACCCCCAATGAATTTCCAAGTTGCCAAGAAAAAAAAAAAGCCAGGTTACCTAGTAGGTTGACTAAGGTGGACCTTAGGCCCCTACCTATACGCAGTATAAGTAGTCACTCTTACTATATCTTTATATATAATTATATCTAGGTCGTTTAACTTTATATATTAATAATATTATTAATTTAATATATTTTTATAAAGTAATTAAATATATAATAGAATAGACTTAAGATATTTAATTAATATAATTTTTATATAGATATTATATTTTTATATAATTTTATTATTTATAGCAATTAATAAGTATAGTAATTTATCGATTACTAATTATTACTTCTATAATAAATTCCTAATTACCTTTATTAATTATATTTAACTTAATTACTTAAGAAATCTTTTAATTTTTATATAGTAATTTTTATTTTTTTAATATAAATTTATATTTATTAATATTATTTATTAAACTTAAAAATATATTTATTTAATTATTTAAATTATTATTAATACTTTTATTAATAATAATTAAATTTACTTTAATATATAATTATTTTTATAAAAAGTCTAATATTTAAAAATCTTATTAAATAAGTAATAGACTTTTAATAAACTACCTAGCTTTTTATAATTATATATAAACCTTTTCTAGCTCTTATAGCTTTTTTATCTTTACTTTTATTATTATTTTATTAATTACTTTAGCTTTAAGCTATTTTTAAATTTTGATTTTCTTCTATAGCTTATTAATTATAAAAGCCTTATTTTTAATTATAATTTACTTATTAGCTTATTACTTAAAGTTCTATTTTTATATTATTTCTTTATTATTTTATAAGGTTTCTTTAAGCTTTTTTTTTATTATAATACTATAATTGAAAATAATTATAATATTATCTATAGTATATAAAGGTAAATTATTAAAATCGAAGTTATTAATTTACTTTTATAGCTTTTATTTAAACTTTTAAAATATAATTATATTATAAATAATTACTTTTAGGTATAAAAGCTTATTATAGCTTACTTTAGCTATATTAATAAAATCGAGAATAACTTTAAGCTTATAAAGATATAGCTTTATTTATTATTATTTAATATAAATATAATATACTTTAAAAGCTATATTATATAGCTAATCCTATATATTTAAAAAGTTAAATTAATTAGTTAGTAAGCTATTAGCTTATATAAGACTTTAGAAAATATTTTTTTATATTTTTTTAAAGTATTAATAGATTTTAATATCGAAAAGTTATATCTTATAATTTATATATAAAAAAACTTAATTAAAATAATATTAAATATATTATAATATATTAAAAAATAAATATCTTTATAAATAATAAATTTATTTATAATTAATAAATAATATATTAATTTATAATTAATAAATAATATATTAATTTATAATTAATAAATAATATATTAATTTATATATTTAAAGATAAAAAGATTAATTGAAAAGAATATTTTTAATATTATTTAAAAAGTCTATATTAAAAAGAATTCTAAATTAATTCTTAATTATATAATTATTAAAATTATTATTTAATTTAAAATTATTTTTATTAAAATATTAAAACTATTAGAAAGCTTACTTATTATTATTATAATTAGATTTAATTATAGTAATTATAATTTTTAGAAAGATATTAGCTAAAGTATATTTTTTTAATAATTATTAACCTTTAAAGATTATAAATAAAGGAATTACTTGACTAGAAGTATTAATAATATTAATAAAAATAATAGCTTTTTTATTATTAAATTAAAAGATAATTAGCTATTTATATCTTTAGGTTTTAATAATAATAATCTTTTTAATAAGCTTAATTACTTAAGCTATAAAGGGTTTTTATTAAAATCCTATAGGTTTTAAAGCTTAATTAAAAAAGTATTATAGAAAGCTTTATATTTATAATATAAATCTTTTATTTCCTTAAT
Source organism: Trichothecium sympodiale (assembly GCA_003012115.1). NCBI lineage: Eukaryota > Fungi > Ascomycota > Sordariomycetes > Hypocreales > Trichothecium > Trichothecium sympodiale. The sequence continues at coordinate 82,936 of PXOB01000182.1, forward strand.
ATTAATCTTAATATTAGCCCTTATAACTTTTTTTATATAATCTTTTATTATTTATAGCTCTAGATATTACTATTTAAACTATAGAAGCTAATTATAATAAAGTAATTTATATATACTATAAGAAATATATAAGAAAGTAGCTTTATTAATAATATAAGTTTTTATTAATATAAATATTAATTTTTTAATATACTATATATAAGCTATAATAGCTTTTTTTTAATAGTAAAATAGCTAGATTTAAAGCTTTTTTCTTTAAATAGCTTTTTAATAATTTCTTTTTAATCTTTAATAGCCTTATATATTTCTTAACTAATAGTAAATTAACTCTATATAGCTTTATATAATTACTTATACTAAAAGCTTATAGTTTATTTTAATAAGTTAAATATATAAATAAATAACTATTAAAATAATCACGCGTTATATTAACTATAGTATTTAATTTAAAGGTATTAAATTTAAATATATTAATATTTAATAAGTATAATTAATATAAATAAAATTTAGCGTTAATTAAGGTTTAATTAATATAGGAATTATACGTTAAGGTTAAACGACCTAGATATAATTATATATAAAGATATAGTAAGAGCGACTACCTATACGTAGTATAGGTGGGGGCCTAAGGTCCTTAGTTAACCCACCGGGTACCAGCTGCCATTGCCTTATTATTAACCTCCTCCTCCTCCTCTCAGGTAGCAGTGCTAAACTTGCTAAACTGAATCCGTCTCCCGCCCTTGTACCTGGCATGATAGGGTGGTATCGGGTAGTAGGCCGGTAATTTACTTCTTACACACACACATCGTATCGCAAATTTCTTTCTTCTCTTTTCTTTTCTTTTCTTTTCTCTCTCTCTCTTCTTTTTTTTTTTTTTTTTTTTTAGCTCATTTAGCTCGCCTCGCTGCTTTTTTTCCGAAAACGGCATGTTGGTGACGAGCTGTTGGTGTTGGCGGCCTTACCAGATCAAGGCTCTTCAAGGTGGGATTATGGGGCATTGTAAGCGGACATGGCATTCGATCCAAGCTTCCCCTTCGCGCAGGTTTGCTTGCTTCAAGACTTTCATGTCCGATTCGGTACTTTCCTGCGGGATAACAGGGTCGCCCTCTTGCAGTGAATGACAAAGCTAGTCATCAGACTTGGTTTATTATTCACATCGGGGGCCCCGTACATGCTGACATTCGCTCCTCTTCGGTTGGTTGACCCAAGGATTCGTCATTCGTCTATCCCCCAAGTCCACTAATACGGAGTACTTGTACGGACCGATGGAGGTATCTTTCCAGGGGGCTAGTAGTAATTTGGGAGTGAGACAGGGCCCGTGATATTTGCCTATGCCAAACCATATAAAGTTCGGCGTATGCCATCTGTTCCCGTTTGCTCTTCGTTTGTCTCGTCCTTACATTTCTTCTGGGTTGCTGAAGCAAACAAAGATAGTCCAAGAAGAAGAAACTTTTGCTTGTTTTAGCAATTATTTGTCTTTCTCCCTTTTGCTGTCCTTGCCTTCTGGAACCACCCCTTGTATCATCATGGTTCGCCGCACAGCTTTGGCCGCGTCCGTCGGTCTGATGAGCCTGGCCCAAGCCCAATGCCCGTTTGCAAACCCGGGCAACCTTGCTGCTCGTGCAGAAGGTCTTCCACGAGACCACCTTGCTGACTTTGAGGTTGACGACTCGGAAGGCTTCTTGACATCTGATGTTGGTGGCCCTATGGGTGATCAGATCAGCCTCAAAGCCGGCGAGAGGGGACCTACACTCCTAGAGGACTTCATCTTCCGCCAGAAGATAACCCATTTTGATCATGAACGAGTATGATTTCCCGCAAAGTCCTCTCGTCACCTTTTTCGTTGTTCATTCCTAATTAATTTAAAGGTTCCTGAAAGAGCCGTGCACGCCCGTGGTGCCGGTGCCCACGGTACATTCACGAGCTATGGCGACTATAGCAACATCACGGCCGCATCTTTCCTCGGCCAAGAGGGCAAAGAAACCCCAGTCTTCGTTCGATTCTCAACCGTCGCTGGGTCTCGAGGAAGCGCTGATACCGCTCGCGATGTCCACGGCTTTGCCACGCGCTTGTAAGTCCAACCCACGCCCAACACACCATCAACCTCCAAACATTAGAATCATCGACTGATGAATTTATTTTTTTTTTTTTTTTTAGCTACACAGACGAAGGGAATTTCGACATTGTGGGCAATAACATCCCCGTATTTTTCATCAACGGTATATTTCCTCAGAGGAGCGGGAGACTTTTGATGCAAAAACACTTACTGACTGTTCTCGTATTAGATGCCATCCAATTCCCCGACCTCATCCATTCGGTGAAGCCGGCTCCCAATAGCGAGATACCCCAAGCGGCAACTGCCCATGACTCAGCCTGGGATTTTTTCAGTCAGCAGACGACGACCCTGCATACCCTCTTTTGGGCCATGGCTGGATACGGCATCCCGCGAAGCTACAGGCACATGGTAAGTAATAAGCAAGGCTCAACGCGGTTTTGGTCAGACGTGATGCTGACACAGAGAGCTAGGACGGTTTCGGTGTTCACACCTACCGCTTGGTAACTGACGAGGGCGACACCAAGCTCGTCAAGTGGCACTTCAAAACCAAGCAAGGTCGAGCCAGCCTTGTGTGGGATGAAGCTCAGCACATCGCGGGCAAGAACGCCGATTATCACCGCGCAGACCTTTTCAATGCCATTGAATCTGGTGCCTTCCCCGAGTGGGAGCTCAACCTCCAGGTTATCGATGAGGATCAGGCTCTCGCCTTTGGCTTTGACGTAATGGACCCGACCAAGATCATTCCTGAGGAGCTCGCTCCCCTCAAGCCGATCGGTGTCATGAGGCTAGACGTTAACCCTATCAACTACTTCGCCGAGACTGAACAAATCATGGTTAGTCAACAGATCTCCCCCTTCGATGAGTGAGATGACCGTTGACGCAAGATAGTTCCAACCTGGTCACATTGTTCGTGGTGTCGACTTCACCGAGGACCCCCTGCTCCAAGGCCGTATCTTCTCGTACCTGGACACTCAGATCAACCGCCATGGTGGCCCCAACTTTGAGCAGCTGCCCATCAATAGACCTGTTGTTCCTATCCACAACAACAACCGCGACGGCGCTGGACAGAACTTCATCCACAAGAACCTCTATCCTTGTAAGCAATTGTCCTGTAATATTCGAATCCTGGCCACCGCTAACAAAACATGTAGACTCCCCAAACACCTTGAACAAGGGTTTCCCCAAGCAGGCAAGCATGAAGGAAGGCCGTGGCTTCTTTACCGCTCCTGGTCGTTCTGCTGGGTCACCTGTCCGAAAGCTCTCTCCCACCTTTGATGACCACTGGTCCCAACCTCGTCTGTTCTACAACTCCCTTAGCAAGGTTGAACAGCAGTTCCTCATCAACGCCATCCGCTTCGAGACCAGCCACCTGAGCACCGAGGTCCAGACCAACGTGCTTGAGCAGCTAAACAAGGTCAGCCATGACGTCGCCGTGCGTGTTGGCGCGGCGCTTGGTCTTGAGGCTCCCGAGGCGGACCCGACCTACTACCACGACAACACCACCGCCGGTCTTAGCATCTTCAGCGGGAAGCTACCCACCATTGCTACACTCACAGTTGGTGTCCTCGCCTCGACCAAGTCGGAAGATTCCCTGAACCAGGCCAAGAACATCAAGGACCTGCTTGCCGCGGAAAACGTCACCGTCACCATCGTCGGAGAGACGCTGGCGGACGGCATTGACCAGACGTACAGCCAGGCCGAGGCTATTGGCTTCGACGGCATCATCGTCGCTGATGGCGCCGAGAGCCTCTTCAAGCCTGGCTCCAACTCACCTCTCTTCCCGACTGGGCGACCTGCGCAGATTGTCACAGACGGCTACACCTGGGGCAAGCCCGTCGGCTTCCTCGGTGCTGCCGGATCGGTTCGAAACATCACTCACGTATCTGACGGCCCAGGTGTCTTCACTGCTGACGGCGCCGAGGAGATTGTTGACGAGTTCAAGGACGGGCTGGCTACATTCCGCTTCACGGACCGCTTCGCTCTTGATGAAGAGTAAGGCGAATAGGAGATACATCCATAGACAGAATATTCTGTGGCCTAAATGCATCCAGATAAGATACACGGCCGAACAAGCCTGTATGCTCTCGCGATTAGTAGAACTCTATGCCAATAAGCACCGGGCGTTGCATACATTACTACATTATTCGGGAGGAGGGGAAACATCTCCTTTCCGTTGATTTACTGAACTCTGTGATCCAATCCAATTGTACTTCCCCATTTCCCAGCGCGCGACATCTCTGCAGTGTTGGGGCCTTGGCTCTGCAGTCGCGCAGAAATGGAGAGGAGCTAAGGGTCTCATGATCACGATGGTGCTCTC